>JBBPDH010000011.1:7771268-7782230 GCA_037974565.1 Clupeocharax schoutedeni | reverse complement strand
TGAGAACATGGTTGTTGTTCAATAATAAAATTATTCCTCAAAAATACAACTTGCCTAATAATTCTGCATTCCCTGTAGGTTCTGGCCTTCACATAGATGTTGCTTTGACATGTACCACATATCTAACCCTTACAAAAATTCATTATGGTTTCCTATGGTTTTATTCCAGTTTTTTGGGGCACCATAGTTTTACTATGGTACCCCATGGTACTTAGGTACTACCCATAGTTTTACTATCGTTTATCCATAGCACTTAATGGTAGCTGTGGTTCTACAATAGTTTTCGCATACATATACCACTTACCCAAAAAAACATGAAAACCATGGTTATTTAATCATAGTAAACCATGGTTAATTTTCGTAAGGGAAACACTGCTTCAGACCATGTACACCCTTTAGTGACAGTGGCCTCATTCCTGCTTACTGCTGCACTGCACTTTTTTACTTATCTGTGTTAAAGCCAGCACAAGACTTACATAACATGTAAAACAAAGGTAACTCTTACTCATGATTTTCATCCTGAACTCCTCCACAAGTGGACTCTTCAGCGCTTTGTGGTGCACCATGCAGCTGTAGGTGGTGTTCCGATCAATGAGCTCAGGAACCAACACCAGCTGGCTGACCGCCTCATAAAGCCCATCGTTTGTAAGGTTCCCTTTGGACTTTTGAGAGTCTCCAAGCTTTTTGCCCTCCTGCATCCAGGAAAAGGTGATTTGGGCAGGACTGAAGCTCCTTGCCCAACACTCTACTGTGCTCTTCTGACCCAAAACCACCTCGGAAGATGCGATAGACAGGGAGGGGGGAGCTGAGGATGAGGAGTGATAGTGAGATGAATGTACATATATATATTTATAATTCCTAACATTGCTGTTAATAAATTGCTGAATTGCTATGCATATATATAAATCCTTTTATTTTGAAAGTCGGTACTTTCACCGCAGTAACGCGCGCAGCGGCGGACTGGGACTTTCTTTATCAGGTTGGGTATCCGCATCTTAGGCCTTTTTGCAGAACGCACAGATCGCCAGTCCGCCCCTGAGCTATTTAATATGGACAAAAGTAATGGGACAGCTGACCCCCAAAAATACCAGCCGACAGGTACAGCGCTCACATTACTTTTGTCCATATAAGATGCCTGAACATTGGCTCCGCCCACATAATTTGCAGCTGCTATAATGGCTCTGCCCCCATGCTCTGGAAACTTATTTTTCAATCACAAGTTAGATAAAACGTGAACACCATGCAGTGACAAATAGCGTTGGTTTTATATTTAATTTGATTACATTAATGTTTTTACTAGTGCTGCCACTAGCGACTAATTTCTTACGTTTAATCTTTCGACTAATTTTTCGATTAGTCGATTAATTTAAACGACTAATTTTCAAAAAAATCAAGCGGTTGCAATTCTCATGTGTTCATTTTATTTTGAACAAAATTCAAGGGCCAAAACATAAAATATCACCTCTATCGTGACAAAGTAGCCTAAACATAAATATTTTACTAATATATAAAAGGTATTAAAGTAAAAGTACTATAAAGTATATTTCCAAAGTATAAATATATCAATACAAAAGAAAATATATAGACTAAATATTAATACACGAGGCCCTTCCACTTCCTGTTAGTATCTGCAGTTTTACCAGTGCAAATGTATATATTCAAAACAACAAACACTGAATGTGTTGTACACTTCTGTTACTTACAGAACTCAAACAGAAACTGATCCATTATAGCCAAGATGGCAAAAGACACAATGAAAAAAAAAATTGTCATTACACTCCTCACCAAAGTGTAATTTTGGAATTTACTTCTGACATCCATGAAATAAGTTTTCTTTGACCTATTAAGAAAAAAAAACTCAACTGTAAACTTGCCGTTTTAACAACACTAACATGATTAGGTCTTAGAACATGCCATGCAACTAAATATAAAACTGAACTGAACCAGCAGACTGATGCATACAGCTTGAAAGTACGAGGTGGAAACACATCAAGTTCAGAATTATGGAATTCATCGGGGTGAAATCAGAGGTGTTTTATTTCTTGTTGTTACTGTTTGCCTCAAAACTGAGTAAATTGGCTTACCAGACAAGGATTAGAGTTCGTTAGCATTAATGCTACAGCTAGCGCTAATGCTAACGTTCAGATTTTAGATACAGAAAAGTAAAAGAGACTTTGCTAGAAACAGAATGAACAAATAAATGGGTTACTGTGGTAAGAGTAACCAATTTATTTGTTGATTCTGTTTCTGCCAACGTCTCTTTTACTTTGGCAGAAACAGACACATAATTGGGATTAGCATTGCACCTCCGACCACGCTCAAAAGGGAAAGAGAGAGCGTAGCCTGCAGAGTGAGCACAGCAAATACTAGTGGTGTGGAAGGGAATTACGTGAATTCAGACCTGTAAAAGCGCTCTGGATGAGTCGTTTGAGACCAAAAATAAACAGCCGATTATACGACAAATTTTCATATTCGCTTACGTCGAATACGTCGAATAATCGCGGCAGCACTAGTTTTTGCAGAAATATTTGAACTTCAGCTGTGTGACTGTGTTAAAGAGAACACTGCGGTTAAAAAACCCTTTATTTGTTTACAGTGTTATTCCACTTTTGTCATTAATAAAGATAAATTTGCACAAAGCAAACATATTTGTCTACTCCTATGTTGATAAGAGTATTAAAAACAGTATATTTAGTACAGACTTATAGGTGCGATTAATTGCGAGTTAACTATGGCAAACATGATATTAATCGCAATTAAATATTTTAATCTACTGATATATATGTATGTATAGAAAAACACGCATAAATATAACACATATACATATATATACATACATACATATATATATTCAGCAATGTTAGGAAAGCTAATAGATAATTGAAATCTTTAATTTTTAAAAATATAATACATCTTTCTGATGCCATATGTAAATGACTAGAAAGGATCTTTGACACTCTGGAATCCTTTACTGTTTATTAGTTATGTGTTTAGAATAAGAAGTAATAAGAAGTGGCTGGTTTCCTCATGAACTGGATCTGACCAGACTTTCTGACCACAGGTGGAGCAACTCACCCAGTATAGTAAGCGTAACACTGATGGAGTAATCAGTCCCATTGCCGTTCAGTGTGCACTCATACACCCCCTGCTGGTGTGGGGTGATATTGAACACAGTCAAGGGGAAAGACCCATTGATGATGTTGGAGGTGTCCAAGTGGAAGCCTCTTTCCGAATGGTTCCCGGATGCAATGACCGAACCTCCAAAAGACCAGGTGACATCAAGGGGTTGGTCACTCACTGGATCAAATAGGCATGGGAGGATGGCCGAGGAGTTCAGAGGGACAAAGATTTCTGCTGAAAGAACTGGGGGTCAAACCATAGAGATAATTATACATCAGGTATTTGTTGATAAAATGAAAATGCATAATAAAGAAACTGATTAAAGGGAATTACTTGAAAATAATGATGAAAGTCTGTGTAGCACTGATCAAATTAAACAATGATTTTCAATGAGCAATGTGCAGGAGAACAACACACATAAAAATAACACATTTCCTCACATTTTTAATAATTTGCAGAAATTAAATCAAAACAGAAATGTGGCATGTATGTAGCAAGCTATCAGTCCTACTGCTAGCTTGACTGAATGATATGCATTCCTTTCATATCATGTACTGGTGAATAAACAATTGACTATAATCTATAATCTAGCACTGTCTGTTTAGGAAACTTTTCCACTTTTTCTTGCAGAACACTTCCAGGTGAGAAATATTCATAGGTGGATTTCAACAGTATGTTTAGCATCTAAGGATTCTTTAGGAGTGACCATACCTATCATACACAATCACTTGACGGGTTTTATGATAATAACAATAACCTTATCATATTGTCCTATTCTGGTGGAACATTGCCAGTGGTGATACAACCAAATGGCCCCTGGCGCCACATCAATATTAAGTATTTAATGACGCAGGAACGCCTTGGAACAGCTTCTTGCATTGTGTTTAATCATCTCTGACTTAAGTTGAGAAGTCATTTTGCAAGAGTGTTCACATCTCTTTAGTAGTGTCTGCTAGTTCTTTTTAAGCATAACAACCTTTCGTGGCCATGGAGTACAAGAGTACCTCACTCATTTCTTATTTCTGTATTTTCCCAATTGTCTCATATCTAGAATGCTAAGTATGCTAGCTCTATAATATCAGCTAGAGAGAGTACAGTTTTTCTGAGTGGTGGGGGAGAGGGAGAACCACTCTATCCACTTTATAGTTTATTTGTGAAATATGCTTTACATGTCATTAACACAGTGGTCACCAGCTCCTGGAGATCTACCTGCCTAATGCTCTCCATCAGATGGGTCTGATCCGTGCCTAAGCTGGATAGAGTGAGTTAGATTTGAGCTGGAGATGAGACCTTCAGCATAACTGAATACTAGTGCATTACAGTCAAGTTCCTTATTCCTTGTTTTTGCTTCTGTTATCTTTCTGGCGCTGCATTTTAGGCCAAACGGGTCTTGAGTTCCAGATGATGGATGGACTAAGAGGTTCCTTTGCAGCTCTACAGGAGAACACAGTACTGGAGAACAAACAGATGAGTTTTTGGTAGCAGTTTCTTCTCCTTTGCGCATATGTTTGGACAAGATACAGTCAAATAGAAAAAAAATATTTTCCTGTCCCTCTCCACATCCTCTGTTCTTGTTATCTCCACATCTAATGTGATAGCGAGGTGCTCTGTTACACCATTTCTGAATGTAAAATATTCCAGAGCCGTCTTTCATCTATTTATGATCCTGGTTATTGATTAAGCTAATGGACTCTTTCAGTCCTGCATAAGGCCTAGAACCAGGCTTGTGTTTGTTTAATAATATGTTGAATTATCTTGATTGTGAATGAAACCTCAGCTGATAAGAATTTTATTCCCATTATACCTCTAGGGGGGCACGGGTGGAAAAAGTCCGTTTTGGCTGATTCAGCACTGAGCTCTTCTACTGAAATAGAGCTTTAGGCTATTAGTAGAGCTTTGGAGATTACCTGGGCTGGGACTGGATTTGTGGCGTGAGAAGGCTTTAATAATCTAATACATAACTGCTGATAAGAGTATCAATGTATTAACAGCAGAACCCAAAGCCAACTGATCATTTGCAGACACATTAACCTTCTGCATATCAACACGGAGTCATGGACCCAGATTTGTAGGAAATACAATATTTATATATTATATATATATATTAAATATATATACAACAGCTGTTTTTTATTTTTATTATTGTTAATCACTGGAACGCTCTTGAGTGAGTGAACAACTATAACTGAAAATCTCAAATAATGTCCCTTTATAAGATGGGAAGAACAGTGCATGTCTGCCATCCTATTAACTGATTGTGTGGTGATGAGTCAAATTCTGGACAGTCCTTTAACTTTAAATGCAGTACTTCACTGTGTCATCCCCTTTTCTGTCTCTTAATAGCTTGTTAAATATACTGAACAAAACTATAAACGCAAAACTGTTGTTTTTGCTCCCATTTTTCATGAGCTGAACTCAAAGATCTGAACCATTTTCTACATACACAAAAGACCCAATCCTCTCAAATATATTTCCTAAATCTGTGTAAGTGAGCACTTCTCCTTTGCCAAGATAATCCATCCCACCTCACAGATGTGGCATATTAAGGTGTCTGAAATGTTCACAGTTTTGCCTTACTGTGGCGGGGGGCTCAGAAAACCAGTCAGTATCTGGGGTGAGCACCATTTGCCTCATGCACTTCAACACATCTCCGTTGCATTGAGTCGATCAGGTTGTTGACTGTGGGCTGTGGAATGTTGGTCCACTCCTCTTAAATAGCTGTGCGAAGTTGCTGAATATTGGCAGGAACTGGAACACGCTGTCATATACACCGACCCAGAGCATCCAAAACATGCAACATGAGGTGATGGTCATGGATGAATGACCCATTTGGACACATTCACAATGCCATCAATAAAATGCACCTGTGTTCGTTGTCCATACCATAACCCCACCGCCACCATGGGCCACTCAGTCCACAACAATGATGTCAGCAAACCCCTCACCCACACAACGCCACACACGCTGTCTGCCATCTGCCCTGAACAGTGAAAACCGGGACTCCGTAAACAGAACGTCTCTCGAATGTGAACCGGACGCCATTGCATGTGAACATTTGCCCACTCCAGTTGGTTATGACACCAAACTGCAGTCAGGTCCAGACCCAGATGAGGACAAACATGCAGATGAGCTTCCCTGAGAAAGTTTCTTGTAGTTTGTGCAGAAATTCTTTGGTCATTCAAAACGATTGTTGCTGCAGCGTCTGGGTGGCTGGTCTCAGACCATCATGGAGGTGAACATGCTGGATGCGGAGGTCCTGAGCTAGTGTAGTTACACATGGTCTGCGGTTGTGAGGCTGGTTGGATGTACTGCCAAATTCTCTGAAACGCCTTTGGAGATGGCTTATGGTAGAGAACTGAACATTCATTTCACGGGCAACAGCCAATTGCACGCTCTCTCAAAAGTTGCGATATCTGTGGCATTGTGAAATGTGGCAAACTGCACATTTCAGAGTGGCCTTTAATTGTGGGTAGTCTAGGGCACACCTGTGTCATATTCATGCTGTCTAATATGCAACATGTGTGAGGTGGGATGGATTATCTCAGCAAAGCAGAAGTGCTCACTAACACAGGTCTGTAATGGTTCTTCTTTTGTGTATGTTGAAAATGAGTTCAGCTCATAAAAAAAGGGAGCAAAAACAAAAGTGTTGCGTTTATATTTTTGTTCAGTGTATCTAACAATTGTCTGGTGATACACATTATATTTATAATTAAATTTGTTTGGCTTTTTGTACATCAGTAGTGATTAACCAAAAAAATGACATGTTCTGGCTAATAAAGGCACTCAAATGGTGAACATACTGTACATTCATGTGTTAGCAAAGAGTGTATTTCGTGCAAATGTAGAAAATGTATATGATGTACAGTATATGATTATTGACCTGATTATATTTCTTTATAAAGTGATTATAACCACTTTTTTGTTCTCTACAGACCATTTACTACCCTTGACATGAACTTGACATAATTGACATGAACTTGACATGGTTCTTGAAATTACTTTTATTTGTATAGGACCTTCATTAACATTTTTGTGAAGGTTCTTCACACTCACACGGCTCTTTAGGGATCACTTGAGGCAGCTTACAATATAATTGCAGCAATTTTTGTATCAGTTCAAATCTTCTCAACATATGTGAAGTATTGAGAACGATATCTAAAGTACTTTATGTCTTATTCTTTATTCTTATTTCAATTGTTGAATTACACCAATTGTTACTGTATATAGTTGTATTGTTTTATCGCACACGTTTTTGTGTACACTTTTATTAATATTATTAATATAACATGGATCATTTGAACTGTATTGTTTATCATAACTCATCCTTATCTTATAAAAACTCAACAACATTTATTATTATAATGTAGTAATAAACATATATTGAAGTACAGTTTACACTTGTCCTATAAAGTTTCTGATAGACAAGCTTTTCTCACTCTGGGGTTGAATATTATCCTGGTTTATTAAGTTCTCCTAAGCAGAAGTGATGACCCCCTCCTCGTCCCACTGAGGGTAAACGGAGCTGGATGCCTAAACTTTCCACACGTTCAGATGGTTTTGGATGCAGAGTCAGCAGACCACAGCTGAGGGTGAGTTTCGGTTGTACAGCACATCCAAGTATTAAACAAACACACAAGCAAACGAAATGTCCTAATTTCTCACAAACTGGCATCAACTCACAAACTTTATTTCTCATCTCTGGCATCGAGCTCTGAGCCCTCAGCAGAACTGATGCTGTTTTTGACTTGACTGACAATTGAAGCAGTTACTGTTTCTGTCTGCCGTTCAAATGAAGGTAAAGATACATGTTTACAGACCCGCTTTCATAAAGAAAGACCTGCCCAGTTTAACAGTGGAAAAAAAAAGATTTAATTCGAATACTCACCCAGCTTTATTGAGCTCAAGAGACACAAACACAGCAGGACTTTAATCTTCATGGTCTTTAACTGATCAGAGCACACATGCCTTATCAAGCCTTTTAGTTTTCTCCCTTGCTCTCATGCGCACACACACACATGCGCACTCACTGTCAAACACTCTTATATACAGACGGGACAGTGGGCGGGCCACAACGGGCCAGGGACTGGAAACAAGGCCCGAAAAGAGGGGCGAGCGAGCCACACATCTAACGGGCACTCACTTAGAGACATGGGGGAGAGAAGGATTGAGAAAGAGAGAAAAAAAGAGAAAAAGTGAGAGTGAAGGGTACTCAGTGGGACAGAACGCGGGGGTAGAGAGTGAGGTAGGAGAAAAAGGGAGAGTGAAAAACAAATTGAGAGAAAGAAGGGAAGAGAGAAATAAAAGGAAATGGAAATATAAAAAAGAAAGAAAGAAAGAAAGGGAAAAAAAGAAAAAGAAGAGAAAAGGTGAAAAATAGAAAGGAATAGAAAGGGAGTCAGAGAAAAAGAGAGAGAAGGTAATATCAAGAAAATACAGGAGAAATGTATTGATGAGAGAAAATGAGAGAGATGGAGAAACTATGAGTAAGAAAGAGACATGGACAGAAAAGATGGATAAGGGGGGAGAAAAGGAAAGAAAGAAAACTAGAGAATAAAAGTGAAATATTAATAGCATGAATCGCAAAAAGAAAGCATGGGGAGAGAAATGGAAAAAAGGGCCCTCTCTTTCTATTGTTCTCTTGATTATTTTTCCATCTTTTTTGTAAAAAAGGGAGGGAGAAAGGAGAGAAAGAGAGAGAGAGAAAGGGAGAGATGTGTGTAAAGAGGACAGTGGTCACTTAAAATTCAGCCTGGCTGTTGTCCAGAGTTTTAGGCTACTTTACATGCACACTGTAAAGTGACCCAGCTGAAATCAGGGGCGTCACTGCTGATCTCATGTGGACTGATCACATGTTCTGACTCCCATTAGAAGCAGAGGGAAGAGGAGGAGGGTGCCTTCACACCTTCACACCTCTAATAATCTCTCTCTATCTCTCTATCTCTCTTTCTCCTGACCTTATTGAGGTGAAACATTAACCAGCTGGAAAGGTTTCCGCCACACTGTAAAGTATTTACAGGTAAAATCAAATATTCAGTAACTTTATTAGCTGCTCGTGCACAGATATGAAGGCTACAGTAAACCCTCTTGCAGGTGAAGCGTTTATATAACAGAAACGATGAGGGAACTAAGCAGAACTTCAGCTTTTCTTCACTCACAAATGTGTTAGTCCACTGGCTGCTATTATCATACAGTGCTAGAAAGCACACTAACGAGTAGATTACACATTCTTCAAAGGAACAGTACAATAAAATATATATATTTACACAGTTTTCCACTTTCCCCGGATTAAGACAAGTTTGGTGTCTGAAAGTTCACCTCTATAGTTTAACACGAGAGCTACAAGACTATTGTTACTAACACCAGAAGTCAATAGACCTGCTCAAACCACATTTAGCTCTTCATGAAAGTGGAGCAGACTTGAGGGTGTGGTTTAGGACACAGCATGACATTCTATAAGCTGTATAAATGAACCCTGTAGCCAAACATGACAGCCTTTTGACTCAGGAGCACTGATCTAGATCTAAACATGTCTTGGCTGAGGGAGGGAACGTGTAAATTGTTTTTGCAATACTGAATGGTACATAAGAGGTTGGCCACATTCATTATGAGCACTGTGAAAAAATATCCATAGTAACTAGAGGAACCCTCCATGGGAATGTTCACCTTGACCGTCCAGCTAACTGTGGCTCCTTTAGCTGAGCTTGCCTTCCTGGCTGCAGTCGAAACTCCCATCATGTGTGCGTCCAAATTGGTTTTGTTTTGTTTTGTTTTGTTTTTCTCCCTGAGCCGAGCCTAAATTCTGTTTGTCTGACCCAACACTTTATTTGCCCTCTTTTCTTTTTCCGTCATGTCAAAACCTTTCATCCCAACACAAGGAGTGGAGTTTGGTTAGCTCTGCGCAAATCCCTTCCCCAAGAACGTTAGCGCTCCCTTTGATTGAAGCGCACACAAATCAGTGCCCTGGTGTGTGGCAAAGTGTGTCGGCCTGCACAGCAATGCGGCAATTAAGCGGGGAGGGCTGCGAGAGAAGAAACAAGGGTTGGATGAGGGGACTGAGAGAGACAGAAACGGGGACGGAGGGAGGGAGAGGACAGAGGAAGATTTAAACACCCGAGAGAAACACAGGCTCCTCACAGAGAGGGGGAAAAAGGAGCCCACTGTTGGTTGCATTAAACAAACTTAATGAAGTGAATGAAAATGTGCATCGCTTCGAAACGACCTTGATGATCTGCATGAAAAACGAGGGATCATTGAAAACAGGATGTTGGAGGGCCCTCAGTAAGGGAATTCACTTCGCTCACTAAAGGAATGCTTATGAATCTATTCACTGACTATTATATTCTACATTAGCCTCAAATTGAGGGGAACATGCACCCCCCCAAAAGAACTGCCCATTTACTGTAAAGTTAAACCATATCTCTGGTCAAGCACATGCAGGATTAATCAACCTACTCATGTTCAGGGGAACTGAACTGGAGCAGCAGACAGTTTTGTTTTTGTTTGTGACACCTTTTAGGTCATTTTATGTAGCAAGCTGAGTAAGCTTTTTTTCTTGAAGTGCCCAGCTAAAGTCTAGCCAAGCTTAAGTCACTGTAAAGCATGCAATCGAATGTTTGGCATATACGATGAGTGAGAGTATATATGACCATATACACACTTATTGACTGTTTACATTGCACACACCTATTAACTATATATACAATACACTCATTGTGTGTGGGGGGGGATTAACGCTGTTAAAAAAATTAATTGATGCCCACCTCTAATATATATATTAGATATACATGCTGCTATATTCCCATGCTCTGGGAATTTATTTTTCAGTAACAGGCTAGATAAAAC
>JBBPDH010000011.1:7746546-7756703 GCA_037974565.1 Clupeocharax schoutedeni | reverse complement strand
GTGTGTGTGTGTGTGTGTGTGTGTGTGTGTGTGTGTGTGTGTGTGTGTGTGTGTGTGTGTGTGTGTGTGTGTGAAGCAGCAAAGGAAAAGGCAGTCGTGTGGGAGTGTGAGCGTGTATACATGCATGCATCTGTTCGTGTGTTTTTTTATTCATGAGCAACTTTGCTGAGGGAATTACTCACGGTGGACCTCTATTAATTTCTCAGTCCCTCACCTCCCTCATGTCTCTCTCTCTCTCTCTCTCTCTCTCTCTCCTCCCTCACTCTTTTCTTCTCTCTCTCTCTCCCCCCTCACTCCTAATAACACAAAAGAGCGTTAGTTAATTGAGTTGTTGGAGCCGTCAGTATAAGCAGTCACACAGTAACAGTTCGATGGACAGCCTGCATCTTATTAATGAAGGTCCTGTTGCTTTCATTACTGTTTATTTCACCCTGGTGTTCAAAGCATCTGCTGTTGGGACTGAATTTATTCTTTCATTTGTCACTTTTTCAGTTCGGTGATGCTGCTGGTTCACATTCACCCTCTATTGTTTTGCAACTGCATCCAACAGCGTTTAATATAAGTCTTTTCTGTAGTGTATAGTATATATTCCCACGTGCCAAATTTCAGCATACTAAAATGTACTCATGTGTTTTTTTTGTCACAACAGACCTTGGTCAAATGTGTATTAGATTAACACATATAACGCACTACAGAGCCTGACTTTATGAAATCATATAATCATGCTTCCTAAGTTATTGGAGTGTAGCTTTAACTACATAGTAGTAATTATGCAGCCTTATGCCAGGCGTTACAAATTAAAATGGCAGGTTCCAAAGCCCTCCATAATTATGGGCACCCTTATTTAATAGGGATGAAAAAGGTTAATGAAAATGAACCCATAATGTTCATCAAATGATGTCTTTATGCAGCAAATATAGAAATTCTGCAAAATCAGCAAATTCCATAAGAGCCCATCACCCCAAAAGCATCACAAAAAATATTATATTTTATTCTGAATAAAATTCTGAAAAACATTTTGTTCTGAAAAACATTATTGGCACCCCTTTTCAGTATTCTCTATGACTTGTGGTGTTGTTCTCTATGGCTTATGTTTTGTTGTGTTAGGTGTTGGCTAGTTATTATGTGACAGTTTTTGTATAGATGCTCTGACGGCAGTATCTTGGTTAAATAGTTGACATGGATTGAAGCTGTTTATCAGGTAAGAAGCAATTGTGGACTTCTTAAGCACTGATGTACGTCACTCTGGATAAGAGCGTCAGCTAAATGCTGGAAATGTAAATGTAAATTTTATGCAACTCTCTTTTGCCAACAGGACAGCACAGAATCCCTTTAGTATTTTTTTTTTTTTAATTTTTATCATTTCTCAGTGCCCGGGGTCTTCTCTTGTTGAGGGTCAGACACTCTCTCCTTGAGCTGCACACAGTATTTTAATTGGATTTCGGTAACTGGGTTGGCTATGGCAAAGAGCTTGATTTTGTGTTCATTTAACATTTTTTGACATGTGCTTTGAACCATTGTCCTGCTGGAAGATCCGCACAAAACCACGTTTTAGTTTCTCCGCAGGGGCAGTCTGATTAAAAATCTTCTTGGTCGTTCCTGGAATTTATAATGTTATGTTTGCGAACAACACCTGGCAGGGCCTTTGGAGAAGAAGCAGCATCACCGATCTCCAACATATTTAAGGCTTGGTATTTGGTGCTTTTCTGTGTTGACATCTTTATTTCTATCTCAAACCCACCTGCAGCGTAGAGAGTCAAAAGAGCTCAATTTCTGTTTCTCCTGACCGCAGCACCCTGCCCCAGTTAAAGCTCCAGCAGCGTCTGGCAAACTCCAAGTGCTTTTGCTTGTGACTGAAAGATGGGAAAGGCTTCCAGACAGTTTGTTGGCATGGATGTGATGTCTTATGGTGGATTTGGAGACATGCTGGCCTCAAGATGATATCCAAACTCTGAAACTGTGGTCTTTGGAGATTTTTTACTTTTATGACCACCACTATGGCTGCTGAAAAAGTGATCTTGCGTCCTCTTCTGGGCTGGCAGATAGTTTAGAATTTTCTAAACTTACCATAATAACTAATAATAAGTAAACATACCCCAAATAATTACCTTAATGCTTACCATAAATAAGTAACATAAATGTTGATGCAGCCCTTTTAAAGTAAGCAGCTATTTTCTTGTATACATTCCCTGATTTGTGCAAGTAGGATATAAAATAAATAAATAATACTATGTTATACAAATAATAACTGATAAGGTGAATTTTATAAGCCTTTTTAATCATCTTTAGCATAGGGTGCCAATAATTCTAGAAGACACTGGGCAACGCATTATGAATATAGGATTTAAAGGATGTGTTACCATGGATACACTTGCAATGTAGAAATATGGCAGATGCCAATTTCAGGCCCAAAGGCCGCTGTTAGTGCAGAATGGTTCATAACATTCATATTTCCCAGTCTCGATTTTAAAAATTTGTGTACCTATTCTAGCCTGCATACTCACTAAAGATACATTGGTTTTGTTATCAAACCACTAAAAAATACTAAATATTGTGATATGGGTGAATGGGTAAAAATGCAGAGAATTTTGAGCTGTTCACAATGAGCTGTGTACTGTGGTGTGTTCACGTATGACAGAATGCTCACTTAACAAATTTATCTCTCTATTGACTTTGTCTATCACTTTTTCACTGGCTATCAATCTATCTGTCGATCTGCAATCTGTTTGTTTATGTAATTCATTCTGTTTGTCACTTTCACTAATTCTTCAACTTAAGGGTTTGCTTATTCCATTGTTTCAGTTCAGACTTTATGTTCATCTCTCTCTCTCTCTCTCTCCCCCTCTCTCTCTTTCTCTTTCTCCCCCCCTCTCTCTTTCTCTCTCTCTCTCTCCCTATCTTTCTCTCTCTCTCTCTTTCTTTCTTTCTGTCTTTCTTTCTCTCTCTTCTCATATCTCATCACTCTCTCCCTGGCCATGGCTATCCATGGTTGTCATTCTTTTCACTCCTTCCCACGCAGTCAAGGGTTGCGACTCGCTTCAAAAGTCCTGGCTGTGATCCCCTGGCAGGCCTTTATCCTCTGTTCCTCAACCACGCTCTGCTTGGTCTGCTTTTTTTTTTTCCTGCCTTCATTTCTCTCCTTCTCAATCTCCCTTCATCTTCCCCCTCTCTTTCAATCCCCCTTTATCTTCTCCATCTCTTTTTGTCTTCCTCATACTCTGTTTTTTGATTCTCTTGAACTGACCGATGGTACAGTGCACATGGACATTATGGACAGGCTAACTGTTATGACCCTGGGGCAACAAACTTGGCACAAAACTTTACTTGGCGCTTCTGCAATGGCAGGGAGGTGCAGAACCATGCATTTGGCCCCTTTTGACATTTGTCCTCTATGCGTTTGTGTGTGTGTGTGTGTGTACTCAGAGGTTCTACTTCTTTTCAACACATTGTCTTAAAATATTAGGTCAGTCACTGTCCACTGTATTTATTGTAAAGAACTTTGCTTGAGGCTTCCAGTGATGGCTGTACTTCCTCTCACACACCAACACACATCTACGTTTATATAATGTCTGGATTTGGGGGTCATGATTGTCATATTCTCCTGTGTAGATAACTGTGTTTGAGGACTTTTTATAGCTATATGAATTGACAAAATAAGCTTCTCCAGAATGTATTTATGACTTTCAGTGACATTATTTGTATCATGTTAACCCCATATGGAACAGAACATGAAAATGACAAGGTTTCCACTGAGGGCCTGGGTGCTGCACTCTCCACCCAGTTAGTGTAGACATCATATAGGCAGAGTTTATGATGTTACATATTTTGTTGATTTTCAAGGGGAAAACATGTATACATCCTCTGCAGAGAACATAAGTTTAGAACCACTGTTTAAAATACAATGATAAAATGATGCCCACACACAAGCACACACAATATGTTATACTCAGGAAATAAACACATACTGTGCACTGAAATTTGTTTAATGTATGCCCAATGTATCATAGCAACACACAGCTGGTCTTCAGCCTACACTACCACCCACTACAGTGGTTTTTCTGGGGATCTTTAGTAAAGTGGTGGTCTGTATGAACTCTCAAATAACCATTTCAGTTGGTAATTGGTTCGTTTCAGGGTCAAAATGGTCTTCTTTGTGATGGAATCCTGCTTTAATAGGTATTATTTACTATTACTATTATTTAACTAGGAAAAGGATGTGTTAACTGTGTTAAACATGTGAATTAATCAATATTTATGTTAATACTAGTTTTTCATCTTTTAGCTCCACCATTTCCCTTATACATTGTGTGAGCATTTCTTGATATATTGACTTGGCCCAAGTATTGTTACATTAAAATACATAAAAGAAGGATTTTCCTTCTGCTATAAAGTTGCCATTTTCAGAGATCGGAGCTTTTGTGTACTCTTTCAGTTTTAAACAATGAAACATTAAGTCTTGGATTAAAAAAAAAAAGTTATGAAATGTGTGCAATTTTTACTTATAGTAACAGCGGACACTTTGCCCTCAAGATGTATGAAAACACTTACTACAGACAGTGTCTCACTCACACACACACACACACACACACACACACATACATACACACATTCTTAATCACACCTTCAAGGTCCCTTCAAGGCAGCTGTCCTGTTTAGTGATCATATGGTCACTTAATGGTCCATATCAGCAACAAAGCTGCAGATCTGGCAGGAACAAAGTAATGTTCCAGTACTCAATGCGCGTGTGTGTGCACGCGTGTGTGCATGTCAGAGAGAGAGAGGGGGAAGTGATAGCCGTGGCTATGAGGGGCTGTAAGGGATGGGCTTAATTAAATCAGCATTGATTGCCGTTCTCTGACATTAGCGTGGGTGTGTTACTGATTGATTGATGGTGTGTTTAGAGAGAAGGATCAGAGCGCAATTGGCTGTGGATCAGTATCACGCTCTAACGTCCCGAGAGAGGGAGAGAGAACTTGCCTCCCATTAGCCGTGCTGTAACACTAATATATCCTCATTTTGCTCATAATTTTGTGTTAATAGCAGTTTGCTTCTGATCGCACAGTCATTATCAAATCAATCTACATTTCCCCAGTATTTATTTAATAGACATTTCTTCTTCATTTAATTTACTTTTTCATAAAATCATAAAGTGTGAGGTGAAGTGCACTTAACTTCAGTTAACTGCACCTGAAAGCGTTAATTTAATAAAAACAGTGCACTGTTTTATTGCGGATGTTTATTTTGTCCACAAGGTGCAAATTATGTTTTTTTTTTTCTTCTATTAGGCCCTCTGTTTGCCTTTTGTAAACAATGAAACAATAGCACAACACATGATGGCACAATGAGGCATGCCATGGTGGAGAAAGATGAGGATGTCTCAAAGTTTACACATGTATTTATACCCTCTCCCTTCATTATGACTGTCCTCTGTGGCTGCAAGTGTAACTTCATATGGAGTGGCCCTCTCTAATGAAGTGTTAGAAGTGGGATAAACATTTGGGAAGGGTCATGTGTTTTCTTTCTCAGTTTCACTCTCATTCTTTCTCAAGAGTACCGTGAACCAGTTAAGGACCTCATTATGTCTAATATTGGATTAGAATTTGATTTTATTTGCTAAAGTCGGTGCAATTTAGATTAATTAAAACAAGTATCTGGAATACGCAAGTAGAGCGGATAGACTCTGTAAATGAAAGGAACTGTTTATACAGTAGTGACATATAAAATAAATAACAATGCAATATTGCATTTCAGTGTTTAGCTTTTCTGTTTTTTTTGTTGGAACATAGACTGAGAATTTTATTCTGACTGTAGAATGGATGCATGCTTTATGGAGGAGGTAATTATGGAAAAATAAATCTAGACCAACCAAACAGGGTGTGAATCAGATGCATAAAAACTTGTTGCTAATGGCAGCAGTCATTAATATTTTTGGGCGGTCGTTATCCAGAAATATTCATTATCTGACTGTTGAGAGAGTTGTTCAGTTCAGTGGAATATTCTAGTCGCAACTGATTGTAATTTGTTTGATGACTTTGAGATTGGTGTATGCTTGAATCAGTGTGTATTGACATCCCTATTTTTCAGTTCCTTTTTGTTTTTTTTGATGTCTTTGTTTTCTCTCTCTCTCTCTCTCTCTCTCTCTCTCTCTCTCTCTCTCTCTCTCTGTTTCTCACACCTTCTCTCTCTCTCTCTCACCCCCCTCTCTCTCACTCCCGCTCTCACACATTCTTTGCCTCACTCTTCCTCTCAGGAATCTCTCTGGAGAAGGTCTTTGACTACAGCGAGTACTGGGAGGTGACTCGCGGCCTGTACGCCCCTTTTGACTGCACAGCTACTATGAAATCTGGGAATGCGGATGTTTACGAGAATGAAATCCCTGGGGGCCAGTATACTAACCTGCATTTTCAGGCCCACAGCATGGGTCTTGGTAACAAGTTTAAAGAGGTGAAGAAAGCGTATGTCGAGGCCAACAAACTGCTGGGTGACCTTATCAAGGTAAAACGACCCCACTCCATCTCTCACTGTCTCTCTCTCCCACTCACTCACTCATTTATTGACGGTGACCATCTCTAATTCTGTTCAAAACCATCCTCAAGGGTATGCCACTTCTTATATCATTATATTACTACTGCAGACTCACATTTCCTGGGCAGTTTTCCACATTTAAAACACTAAACTGTTTTAAAAAAGTAAAACGAGAGCAAGTTAGAACCCATGATTTGTTCAATTGTTTAAATAGTTTCTAAATGGTTTATTTTTGCCAATGAATTAAATTTATAAATATTGTATTCTATAAGACAACAGTTTTGTATTGAAACAAAACCCAGTATTGCTGGTACATCAAAGGGACATCTCTGTAAAAGGACAGCATAGGACAAAATTAAGCAAATTTCTCCAGGATCAGTAAAGTTTTCTGAGTGTAGAATTTTTAAATCAACCCATTTTTAAATTGCACTTGTGTTTTGTGGGTGCATCTTGTCAAACATCAGAAAAACAGATATCAGATATAGTGCATCATGTAGCTGTTTTGTGAAGTATTGCAAAGAGATGTTTCCCCTTTAAAATGCACTGTGTAAATGCTAAACCGTGATGTCACCTTTCATTGCAGGCAACCAGGGTGATCCCTGTTTGCAGGTTTAGTGAATAATTTTTGTTATTTAGGGTTCATTGCAAGTCAGAATAGAGCTTACTGGAGCGCATCAGCACCTTAAAAAATGCATAAGCCAGCGGAGGTGTTCATCATTTCTATTTGCTGCAGGGAGACAGAATGCTAACATGCCAGAACTTTGACTAATGTCATTACCTCCTAGAACTTTCTACCACTGAAACGTTGATTAGCCCTCGCAGCTACCGAGTGTGAATCTTCTTGTTAACAATCAGTGCCATCTGCCAGCCTCTGCTTCTGTCTTGCCAACTCTCCCCCGTCACCGCAAGGCTGAACGAAACCAACACTGATCAATTGAAATGTATCTGGCAGGCATTGGATTTTGCCCCTCCCCTGTATGCTTCCTGTTCAATGTAATCAATTACGCAGCCTCTCCTCTTGAGTTTCCACAAATGCATCTGCATCTTATTGTTATTCAGTCCGCGCACACTCTCATTCTCATCCCTTCCTGCATTTGAGTTTCCACTCCATCTCTCTCTCTCTCTCTCTCTCTCTCTCTCTTCAGATTGATTTAGAGAGAATGCTCGGGATCTGGGGCAGGGCAGCGTTCAGAGGGACACTTGGTTATCAGTCAGAAAGTGTGTAGAGTGTTGCTGGTTTATTCTAGATGCGTTTATTGGAGATTGGCCAAATCAACACAAGAGCTAGTTAACGACACAGTTCTCCAATCAAAAGACAGGATATTCATTCAGTGCCAAAACTGTCCTGGCCCCTCGCCTACAAAAACAGTTGTGTAAATAATAATAACAAAACCACAATAGAAAACAGAGAAAAATGCAGTCCAGCTGGCTACCTGAGGCATGCAGTTTGATTGACTAGTTCCGTTGAACTCAATTAAATTCAGTCCTGGAATCTAAGACGCTGCTTGTTTCATGTGTTAAGAATGTGTGTAATGTAACCTAATAAATTTTTAATCTCTTGGTAATCAAATGTGTAAATGCACTTGTGCTGCATTTGAATGCTGCTGCAGCATGTATCCCAAAATATTACGGCCAATTGACTTATTTATTTGGCCCATTGAAAAGCAAATGTTATTTAATGCAGCGTTGGCTAATAAAGGACTGGACATGTCCTCCTATGTTTCATGTGTCCACAAGATGTGTGAGGTTCAAGTGGCCAATAAAATTCAGCCATCAACCTGTTTAGGTGCAACAAATGGAACTGGCCATAAAAATTCATGGTCAGCGCATCTCCATTAAAATGCAGTGTACACAGGGCAGGACTGCTTCATGTAAAGGTCAACCAGACTAGCTTGACCAAATGCCAGCAAAGAAGACTACCAAATTAAAGTCAGAGCAGTAGCTCATGTAAAGAGGTGAACTGAAGGAGCAGTGGAAGGGCAGTGGGAGGGGCCGGAACAGTGGGAGGGGCCGGAACAGTGGTGTACTGCTTACTTATTTCTAAAAAAAAAAAAAATTCTTTCCTTTGCGTTGCTCTTCTCTATGGCTCATGTATTGTTGGGTTAGGCATTGGTTAATTATCATTTGACAGTTGTTGTATAGATGCTCTGTCTACAGTATCTTGGTTAAATAGTTGACTTGGATTTAAACTGTTTTTCAGGTAAAAAACAGTTGTGGACTTTTTAAGCACTGATGTACGTCGCTCTGGATAAGAGCGTCAGCTAAATGCCAGAAATGTAAATGTTTTTGTGTAATGGGCTTGGGGAGGTGGATACTTTATCATGTTGTTATCATGTATATGCATCTGAAGTTATTCGATTTAAATCAGTTTTTACAGAATTATGCGGGTGTTCACACTTTATATTCAGACGAACGCGTTTTATATTAAGATGATACTGATATTCAGATGTAATACTGATATTCGCCTCTTTGTGGTTAGTCCATTTAGGGCTCCAGCTGTTAGCTTTTACAACCGAAGTTTACAATTCTCACTGCTGGTCTTCAGATTGCAGATAACAGCATGTGTATGTACCGCTTTAAGCAGTCCGTCTAGAACACATAGTGTTAGTTCCGTTCTTCGAGTCAGCGCTTGTCGCATGGCTCGTCACAATTTGGGCGGCTGGGTGGCCTAGTGGTTAAGGCATCCGCCCTGCGACCAGAAAGTCCGGTTTCGATCCCCAAGGCCGCTAGGCACCACTGAGGTACCCTGAGCAAGGTACCATCCCTGCACACTGCTCCCCGGGTGCCGTGTTCTTGGCTGCCCACTGCTTCACTCGGTGAATGGGTTAAATGCAGAGAATTGAGCAATTTCCTCCGGGATAAATGTAGTATACAAAATAAAAATAAGAAATTAATATTTAAATAATTGGCTGTTCAGTGCAGGGGCCATAACAGGGACGTAACTGGCCCCCGTCTAGAACTGCGTATGATTGACAGGAGGAATCTGTTTGGCTCTTGCATCTTGCGGCTTGATTGACTAGGTGTATTCTGCACTGTAATTGACAAGCTGAATCTTGAGTTATTTTCCAGAAATTTCTTAGATAACTTTTATGCCTTATCATGCATTGGTAGCAGGTGCCGAAGTATCTTAGCAACATAATACAGCGGAATGTCCAATGGCACTGTCTTTGTACTGTTCACCTACAGGCTCTCTCTATCTTTGTCTCTCTCTCTCGCTCTCTCTTTCTCTCTCTCTCACACACACACACACACACAAACATATACACAGTTGCTGTCTTAGTCTTATATATATTCTAACACACACACACACACACACACACACACACTCCATGAGTTCAAAGCTCTTGCTGTCCTGCCGATGGCCAAACAGATGCACCCTGTCAGCCTGCAGGAGATTCAGAGCACAATAACACAGGAAGGAGTAAACACTCTCACAGAGAGGGAGAGTGAAAGAGAGAGATGGAAGAAGAGAGTGAGCACATGAGCCTGATATATGGCTGTAAGAGGATTTCTGTGTGTGCGCAGTTTGATGTGTGTGGATGAATATATACGTACGTTTTTCTGTGTGTGTGTGTGTGTGTGTGTGTGTGTGTGTGTGTGTGTGTGTGTGTGTGTGTGTGTGTGTGTGTGTG
>JBBPDH010000011.1:7727222-7739159 GCA_037974565.1 Clupeocharax schoutedeni | reverse complement strand
TAAGATGTTAATAAAACATTATAAACACTGTTGTCCCTGGCACAGACTTTTTGATTACACTGTAACACATCTCTCCCAGCCTTTTAGACATGTAATTCTGGGGCCTTTCTAATATAAATCAGCACTCATGATAAAGAGTGGACTGTGATACACCCAAAGACATACTGCAATGTGCCAAACAGTCACAGAATTTACCTCTATATCAGTGACTTATGGACTCTTTACTCTTAAGCAGGGCTTAAGATCAGAAGGTCTGTAATTTGCAGCCCACAAGAATATTCTGCAGCACACAAGAATATTTACCAGACTTGGTTGTTTAACATGCAAACATATGTTGCACAGCCAGCATTTGAATCAGTTTGATCATGATGAATGAATTCCAAAGACACAGCCTGTCTGTTCACTAACAGAACCTCAACTAACTAAAACCACCCTAAACACCTCCCTCTGACACCCCTTTCCTGCAAGAACCACAGGTGCAGCCAGTTAACCCCCCCACGCAGTTTGGGCGCCAACTGGCAGCATGAACCCCAAATTAACCCCTTAGATCCCAACAGAGCCAGTCCACCCGCCCAGCTCGCTACACTGTACACTGACTTGCTCTGAGAATAAAAGCGTAACCAGTTAAGCATCTGTACAGTGTGACTAATGTTTAGGATGGAAAACAAATGTCAGCCCACATTCAACATACCAATGTCACCAGAGCAAACGTAACACTGAAGCATTGTTATGAGAATTTAACTGCATTTAGCCACAAGAGCATTAGTGAGTTGAGCTACTGATATTGGATGATTAGTTCTGGATCACAAACGCTGCTGTAACTTACCCCAAAGGTATTGGATGGAGCTCCATCACTTCAGAAAACATAGCTCCACTGCTCCACAGGCCAATGCTGGAGGATTTATACCCATCTAGTCAACAACGAGGCTCATGTGCCGCTACTCCAGAGTGCCTCATTCCCTTTGCAATGTTTTGCTAAGGAGATTATGCAAGCTCTGTGTGTGCAGTTGAACAACTGTATCGCCAATTGGGGCACCTTAAAGTAGCTGAACTTACTAATTAGAAGACATGTCTAGGTCCCTGGTTATTTTAAGCCTTTGCTCTAGGCCCCAGTGGAGCAGGGTCTGCACTAGTGTAGATGTGTGTGAGTGAAGTGTGGTGACTAGAGCTTATGTCTTCTGCTTCGGAAGTATATTCTCCGAGTATACTAACATTCACAAGCCTAAGGCTGCGCTGCATCAGACGCACACTAACACAGCTGGCATTGTGTCTGCTAATGTAACAGCATTTATGCGCACATATGTCTGGGTTAGATTATACACATACTCGAGTGTATGGGACTGTTTTGTTTGTGTGTGAATAGGAGAGAAAGAGAGAAGGGAAACTAAAGAGAGACAAAGCAGGGGAATGGGAAACAGAGAAGTGAGAAAGTGAGAGTTTGGAGAATACTATAGAAAGGAGGTAGAGAGCGTGAGGCGGAGAGCAAAGAGAGAGAGTAAAGGGGGAACGCAAAAAAAGTGAAAATAGAGCGAGAAGGTGCCATGCCATGAGTTGTGCAAAGAAAATAATTCCCTCACACAGCTGGTCCTGACACTGATGCACATTATAATCATTCTGAAATAGAACTGGGTACCTGCCGATAAAATGTCAGTTTACCGTAGCAGACTTCTACCTGAGCACAGTCACTTCTATTAAACACAGAACTGGCCTAACAAAGTACAGACTCAGTGAGCACAGGCTGGCTGGACAGTCTAGCTAATATTAGAGATACTGGATCCCTAAAACTCAGAGACTGTGCCAGCATTGCAACATCAGCACTGCAGAAACAGAGCTGCAGAAAAATTCACACAATTCTATTAAATATTAAATTAATAAAATAAACATGCCCAATTTGACCACTTTAATAATGACACTCTCAAAGTAGCTCTCTTGCAGGACGAAATGCACTAATTAATTTCAAGTCCTTTAAGTTGCAAAGTGGGAACTCTATGGATTGTACAGGTTTGTCCAATACATTCCACAGATGCTCAATCAGATGGAGATCTGGGGAACTCTTATGCTCTGACATTCACAAGTCCAGTTGTTTTAGAGATGTTCTGACCCAGTTATCAGGTCATTTGGCCTTTTTCAGATTCACTCAAATCCTCACACCCATTTTTCCTACTTCCAATATATTAACTTCATGTTTTTGAGAACAAACTCAGTTTTAAAAGCCCCACAATCCCCTCAATAATGCAGAAATTGCAAATATCCTCTGCCTTTTTTTGCTTTTCTGTGGCAATAAATGTAATTTTTCTCGATGTTTTCATACAAAGGGACTCCGCGCAGGCTGTAGGCGACCTGGAAGCCCTTTTTTTCGAATTCTGCTCCAAGCATGATTTCTCAGCGGTGCAAGCACTCAGACAGATTTGATTGATCTTCACAAGACCTTTCCAATGAACCCTCATTTGTATTTTTGTGAGGTCAGCTACTGATGTTGGATGATTAGTTCTGGATCACAAGCGCTGCTGTAACTTACCCCATAAAGATTGGATGGAGCTCCATCTCTTCAGAAAACATAGTTCCACTGCTCCACAGGCCAGTGCTGGGGGATTTATACCCATCTAGTCGACACCACTTTTGGTAGCTATTGGGAATGCCTCACAAGTCCATGCGATTTTTTTTAGAATGAACTCAATAATGCGGACATTGCAAATATCCTCCACTTTTTTTTTTTTGCTTTTCCGTGGCAATAAATATATTTTTTCTCTATGTTTTCACACGAGGGGACTCAGCGCAGGCAGTAGCCAACCAGGGTTGAGTCCCCGTGCTCCAAGCATGATTTCTCTGTGGTGCAAGCATTTAGACACGTTTGATTGATCTCCACAAGACCTTTCCAATGAACCCTCATTTGTATTTTTAGCCCGAGTAGATCAGGGGTTATTCCCCGAAAACCGTTCACCTCGCCGTGGTGTCCCAAAACCTTTTTGGCCCACGACCTTCCGAGTTGCATATCTTGGCATGAAATTTAAATTAGAAGAGCCGAATACGGGTATATCTTTACATTTTATTCAAGGGTAATGCATTAAACTGAGTTTAAAATGAAATGTAAGTGTTTACACTATAAAGATTTAGACATATCACAATACCTTTTTTTTATGTCCGATACCGATATTGTAAATTTGGATATCTGCTGTTATGATACAAATCCGTTCCTTTTTAGAGCTAAATGTGTTTTTGTTTTTTTTTGTTTTTATTTTGTTACTGTATATCCAGGTGTCATTATAACAAGATAAATGATATTCACTTCACCTATTGGTGGTGTTAATGTTGTGACTGATCAGTCTATACCTGCTAGCCACAAGTTGATGGACAGTGAGACTTTTTTGTATTTTATATACCAATTTGTATTGATTTATACATATACCTTTTTTTATACAGATGTATTTTACTCCTAATTCTTTACTCAAAACAGCTACACTGATTTATTTGTTGCTACGGTATTTATTAAATTATACAATTATAAATTTAATTATCACTATTCTATCTGACACTTCTTGAATCTTTACATAATCTAAGTGTTCAGTCTGTCATGTTCCATGTTCAGTTTTGATGATGCGTTAGGGATACTCTATCTAAATATGGTCATGCCAGTAAAGGTTATTCAGTACAACAGAGCGAGAGAGAGAGAGAAATACAGGGGCAAAAGAGAGGCTGTCTATGAGATGCAGTGGAGCTCCCTGAAGTCCACCCTGAGAACGGCAGTGGCCCTATCTGTGCGCATTAGCTCATCCAGATTAACTCGGATAGCCAGGCCCAGTCCGCTACGACCCACCAGAGCAACACTGATAAACACTGCTCTCCCAGGCACACACACACAGACACATAGTTGCACAATATGAAAGCAAGGAAAACACAAATTATCGCTTTTTTTTTATTGAATCTGAATTATTCATGAACATTAGAACTATTCAGCATCCACATTTATCAACGTATCTCACCCCTTTACTCATCTGCACACGTACAGAAGTAATATGTGTCTTTCACATGTCCTCTTTAAGCACAGAGGCTTAATGGATTCCTGCTTTTTGTTTTTGTACATTACGGAGGATTATGTAGGCTAGCGTATAAAAGACTGTATCTTCTCACCATAAGCCCTCAAAATAAGCTTCTTGTCTCAGCCCTCAGGACTACAGAGCTCAAAGCTGAAAGTAGAGAGATGAAGTTTGAAACGCCCCGAACAGTAAGTCAGGCATTTTAATGTCACAGGGCGACACTTCAATTAAAGAAGGTCCCCAACAGCAGACGGAAGCAGGCGATGGCAGTCGTGCTTCGGCTCTGACTGAAGCCGCCATCTTCTGGTCCTCCACTCCCAATCCTCATTGTGCGCACACACTCTCCTCTCCTTCCTCACAAATTGCCTCAAAAGCCATCAAATTAACGAGGGGTGACAGGGAAATGTGTGAGGCATCTTTGAACTGCAGCCTCTGTGACTAATAGCATTGGCGAGCGCTCTTTTGTGTCGTGGGCCTCCGCCGAGAGAAAAGCTACTAAAACCTTCTCAGGCGCTCCTCGGAGAGCTTCACCATGCACTAATCGGCATATTTTATGTATCATTTCAAAGGCATTAGCTTAACTGAATTTGCTAATGGCTGGCTCGTTTGGAGAAGGTGCAGTGGAGGGCTGAGGGCTGGGCCTGGGGTGTGCATTTCGCACACAGTGCCCGGGTCTGAGTTCGCTCTTTGAAGGAGAGAGTAGGAGATTTTGAAACTTTGCCTGCTGATACCTGGCTTCTGAGAGTGAGAGGAGAGTCCCACTAACTGAACTGCATACACAGCTGTTTAGAGACACTGTTTTCAATTATAAGGACCTACAGCATAAGATGATTCTAATGTGCTAGTCCTGTTCAACATCACAGGTTTATAATACCCTGTATTAAAATACCAGTGCCGTTTGTATCAGTGCCCAATATCACTAGTGACGATCCCACATTATGTGCATCTAACACATCTAATTCAACTCATTAACAAATTTTCAAGCTCCTTGTGGGCTGGATCAAGTGTGTAGAAAAGGGAAAACACAAAGATGAATAGAGTATGGGGTCATCAGGTCTGAGATGGTGGAAACTCAGCCCTGAAGAACCCTTGAATAGATGATCATTAAAGAAACTTAATTGAGTTTATTTGACTGAAGGATTCTACGAGAAACCAAATGTGTGTGTTGCTCCGATGAACCTTGTTTAGCACTGTATTAATTTTGTTGTTGTTATAGTATTATAGGTAGTAGGAAGCAACAGAGTTGCACAAGTGAAGAATTTTAGCAAAGAATCAATTATCAGACTAATGACTGGAGCTATAGATAATGTGTTATGATTGGAGAAGCTGTACAGCTTTGAGAACAAAAAGTCAGATAACCACATACTAGAAATAACATCCTGAAATTCTAGAAATATGGAATTAAACATCTAAAAATGCCTTCTGATAGCAGTATTAATATTTAAAGCTATTTAAATATTAAAGCAATGTACAGCTTTCATATTTAAAGCTATGTACAATTTTGAGACCCATCCTTAATTTGATATCTCAACTTGACTCAAACGCAAGGTGCTTTGTACACACAGATGGTTTCACAGCTTTACTAAGTTACTGATTTGAGCGGCTCATAATGTCCTGCTGGAGTACATTGTAACTTCACAGGTTTCATCCACTAACTATTATTATCTGTGTATTTATGTGGATTTGCTGATTGTACCTAACAGAGCACTGCAGCCTGCCGCTGTTAGCCCTACTGCACTACAGTTACTCTCAGTGCCACTGCTGCTCACAAAAATGCTCAAGCACTTTGGGCAAATTTAAGAAGAAGGAAGAAAGATCATCTCTGACCTTTCTACCAGCTGAACATCCCCTGCCTCATCATCCATGCTGTCACTGAGAGAAAATCATCCACATTTTCACCCACTCTTCGAACTTCACAGCTGTCCCAGACACAGCTATTGGTTTGAAAAATACAACACTATAGTAGTGTGAGCATTGCTGTGAGAAACAAGAGATAGATATGTACTGTATATAGTGATAAAGAATGCATGATAACACACAGTCTGCTACATAAAAAAATAAATGGCTTGGTAAAAAACAAACCTAAGCCTTTTGTTGCACATGATAAATCGGCCCAAAGTCAGCCTGAAACTTAAATATTTTGTCAGAGCCCATTAGCCTCGGGTCAGGTAGCAGACTGTGAACTACTGTGTTGTCAAAGGTTCTGCCTCTTCCTCTCTTTTCCCCATTTGCTCTCCCTTGTTTTCCCCTGGGTCTGCTCCCTTGTCATGCCCCTCACCTGTGTTTGGTTTGTAACCTCACCTTGTCTTTGCTCCCAGCTGTTTGTCGCTGTGTTCAGACATTATATAGCCTGTTGTTTCCTCTTGACCCCTCACATGGCTTTATGCTGTGGGGTATATTTGTCTGTTTCTTGCCTTTATGGACCGGTAATTCTGAACTTTTAAATTATCGTTTAATTTTAATTCTAGGCTTGAACTCTTCCTCATACTCAAACATCGCTTCTAGTTTTCTGGCCGTTGCAGGTCTGTTTCAGGTAGTGAATACAACTACATGGTTAAAGGAAACTCTTGATCTGCACACATACTTCCCGTGTTCTATGAACTCGAGTCTAGCTGCTGGCAGAACTAGAGTTAAAATGAAAAGTTTAGAGGTAGATACTTGACCTCGGGTTGTAGAGCGTATCTGGGACAGGGCCGTCTATCCACTCTTCTAAGTCCTGTCAACTGCTGCTGTTTATCTCTAGTCAGAGATCATTACGTCCATCTGAAGACTCCTACCTCTGTCCTCCGTGAGTGACTGATACAAGGATGGACTGAGATGAGAGATCAGAGGAGGTGTTTAAGTGGAGGTCTGTGTGGCTCTCACATTCTCCTGGACATAATGTCCATTAATGTCACAGCCCATAAGCAGTGGTTCAGTCACTGCATGTCCTCAGTAAACACTCAGCTCTGCTTTCAGTGCATTCTGAAGGATATTGGACCGTTCAGACAGGCTGGAGGGGTTCAGGGCGATGCAAGGTGAGTCAGACAGATTTAGCTACACAGAATGAAGTATGACACACGTGCACACGCACTCTCCCTTGTCTACATATCTGTCTGCTCTCCCTCTCCATCCCTACCTCTCTCTCTCCTTTTCTCTTTCTCTCTCTCTCCCTGGAGCCTTATCTGATTTGGTGTTTATAACTTTGACCAAATAAAGTTGTAGTGAGAGAGCTGGATTGTGCCATTGATGTGTTAATGGCAATGAAACAGAGAGAGTGAGACAAAGAGAGGCGTGTGACCAGGTTACAAAGTGTGTTCCATCAGAGAGGAAGCTGCGTCTAATGTTGATTCCCATAACCACCCACTGCCTCCTCTGAGGCCTTCGCTAGGGTGGAAAAGATGATAGCGCACGAAAGAGGATTGTGCCAGTCAGGCGAAACAAATGATCTATTGGGATAGAGGAAGGAGAAGGCCGTGAATGCGCCATGGAGAAGTGAATGGAAACGCGTTGTTGGGGGGAATTTTGGTAGCTCGCCGGCTGCTTGGCCAAACAAGCAAGTCATCACTCAAATGACGATGTAGGGCAAATGGGTCCTACAGCTACAAAGAGCAGATATAGTCCAACAGGGACACTTTAAGCTCTGAAATTATGGCGCATGAGCTGTCGGGAGGCAATTTAATCAAAAGCCGGGCATGGTGGGACGGTGGGTGACCATTTTAACACGCAGTAGGGGCACAGTGAAGTTTCAGCTGAATAACAAACTGAACTGTCAAGCTATTACCAAACAGACCTGTTGGAATAAGTCATGTGTTTGCCTTTTTTATTTTCTTTTTCATCTGCTTTGCATGACTACACTGTAATAGATGGTTCCTGCTATATTTTATTCAGCAGTGAGTCAAAGGATGGTTTAATTCCTCTACTGCTTCTGCAGAAAAAAAGAAAAACAAGAGAGTCTCATCCTGACACTTGTCGTGCCGACCTTAATTAATCAGCAAGCACTTCTCTTAAACAAGATCAATTATTTCTGCACCGCACTGCCATCTTACATGTGCTTGACAGTGCTCCTGTTGTTAAACCTGTCTGGGCCTTCCATCTTCTCTTGCTACATGTTTGACAATGCTAATGAAGCATCTATTGTGCTCGAAGCAACATCAACAGACATGGGGAGCATACAGGATGGTTTTATAGCGGGTAAATTTGGCACTATGTGCCCCAGTGCATTCTCTTGAATTTGTGTTGTGCTTATAAATCTTGAATCATTGGTGAAGAATGAAGGCACTGTGTTTACTTGAATCTTTACAAGTCATTATTACCATTAGTCATAACAAATTTCTCACAAGCAAAGAAACTATCTGAGGCTCAGTTGTTTTCACACTTGTAAATCTGTAAATAATGATGATTTGTAGTGATTTGTTGTGTGTACAGTTCAGTAGGAAGTGAAAAATCTGGGGAAAAAAACTTTTCAGAAAGTTCAGAAAGGAAAAGACACGAATAACAATGTAATGTCATTAAAACATAACCAACAGTGAAATTGATTTCATAATTACATTTAATTAATATATGTTAGTTTATAATTATTTTTAAAATTATTTACAGCCGATAATTCTGAGATTTTAATGTAATGTCGTTTATTTCAATGGCTGTTCATGAGATAATGCAGTGCCTCTCTTGGATAACGCAAGCCACCCCTGAACTCAATTTACTCTTGAATGAGAAACCTTGATTGAAACCGCTCCAAACAGGTCTTTGAATATTAAGTTTAATCAAAATCTACTGCTAGAATTATACATTTCATTATGTACATGGCAACCTGTCTTGGCAAGCTTGCATTATTATGATGTGAATTCTTTTTTCACAATGTTTAAAAGCTTGTGCTGATTCAAAAACAGTGTTATATTTTAATATAATATGGGGTTTGTTTGTGTATTTATGAATAATAATAATATAATAATATAATTGGACTATGGAGTAGGCAGTCCACTGAGGTATGAAGTTAATGATTACTGTGAAATGAAAATCAACACTTTCAGGATTTTTACTATCTGTCATTTTTAATTTTACATGACAGAATTTGCATCATGTTTTAACTCAGTATTTCAGTACTATTTTTATTCTGTTGCTCAATTTTGGCCAACAAAATATTGTGCAGTAAGGATTTTGTCTTATAGCAACATCTTGGTAATTGCAGCTAAACAAGCTCTCCCATTGGTTGACCTTCAAGAGGTAGGCAGTTAGCCCAATGATTTACCACCAACACTGAAATTATAATCAATCGATCTATAACATTTCGATTTCAAATGAGAACTAACTTTAAGAAAAAAAATTCAACTGTCTGTGTTCAATCTTACATGACAAAAAACATTATTGTGAAGTTGGGCTTTGTTTCTCGTTTTTGACCGAGTTTATACATTTATGTGTTTATGGCCTGAAAACCCAGCTGCGATAGTTATTATTCATCTTTCGTCAGCAACATAATCAAAGAACCGATGAGGAAATGAAAGAGTAATTAGTCTGACAGTATGTAAAATCTGGACACTGTGAAGTGTGCTCATTTGCAGATTTCTGCTCGACAGCACCTGGTGAAAGTTCAAAGAGTGGCACCATGCTGAAATTTACATTTGATGATTCACCCACCAAAGTTGACTGCAGTTCACTGTGCATTGTAGGTTCTGAAGTCACTGCCTCGTGTGGAAGGTCGTCCCGGGGCGTCGTTGCCCCCCATGGACTTCAAAAAACTGGAGGCTGAGCTGAAAGCGGAGCACGGTAAGGAGATCACGCCTGAAGATGTAATGTCAGCAGCCATGTACCCGAAAGTCTTCAAGGAGTTCAAAGAGTTCAGACGTGGCTTCGGTCCCGTCGACCGCCTCAACACCCGCCTGTTCCTAGACGGCCCAAATATTGCTGAGGAGTTTGAGGTAAAGTATTTGCATCTTTCTCCATTCTCTCTCTCTTTCTCTCTCTCCCCCTCTCACATTTTTCTCTCTCTCCTCTAACATTTTTGTAATGTCTGGCTCTGCTTGTCTGCCATAAATTATAATCTCTTCTGTTGGAGATGCCTCTATCTGGGGCAAAGTGTTTATATCTGTTCTATATTCATTTTTTACCGTATCTTCTACGAAGACAAGCACATGCCAAACCCAGTTCAGACTCGCAGATTTGACCTTCTAAGCACTGGCCAAAAAAGCCTGACTCTTCTTTTCTCCTTTTTTAATATTCAATGTCAATGCCAGAAGAAACTCTAAATTAGTCCTGCTCAGTGGCCTAACCTGTCCTTGTGCAGCTGTAACTTTATTATCTGGAGTGCTGCTGCAGAGTGTGTGTGTGTGTGTGTGTGTGTGTGGGTAGTAGGAGCTGTGGAGTTGTAATTTGCAAGGCTAATATGTTGATGACCTGGACATTTAGGAAAAAAGCTTATTCATGTAATTATAATATAATATTAACAGATTTGTATACATTGTTTATGAGTGGCAGTACCACTGGTGTAACACTTGCAGGTAGGAATTGGGACAGCAGTACTTGGATTGAGAACCGCTGTGTTCATATGTGTTCGCCATTATAGGCTACTTTTCTGAATATATTGTGAGTGTCTTCAGTACCTTTAGAACACAGAACAACTGCCTGTATCATAAAAAGACCAGAGGAAAAAAATCAAAGACGCACACCAAAGAGATTAGCATTAGACAGTGTATGAGATTAGCATTAGCCAGTGTATTGTAACCGCACAGAAATAAGCAGCTGATAGGATTTATGCCCATGATGTGATTAATGTTAAGTAATTATATATAGATAATCTGAGTATGTTGGGAGAAGGATGCTGAGGATGGAGCTGCAGGGAAGAGAAGAAGAGGAAGGTCCAGTAGGAGGTTTATGGATGTGGTTAAGGAGGACATACAGGGAGTTATTGTTAGAGAGGTAGAAGGAAATGGAGACGATAGAGCCACTGTGGCGACCCCTAATAACATGGGGGAAGCTGAAAGTAGAAGAAGAAGGAGATGATGATAAATCATATTTAGTAAAATTGAGCTCATAATTTATAATTGAGCTAATGAAGTACCAAAAGTTGTTTCACTGGTAATATAGTGCTAAATGAGAATGAGCTGGTCATTTAGTGGTCGCTCAGTTAGTCAAACGCTCAGTCAGTCAATCGCTTGATTCTTTTTTTTCCCCACTCATTATGTCCATGAGGTGCTTTGCATCTAAAGAGATCATTGTACACCAGATCTGCAGGAAGGAGTTATATGTTGGAGGTGCTGCGATAGTCCTGCAAAATATTTTATATTGCTTTTAATAGTTTAATTCATAGAGGAATTGAACCAAACAGAATATGTTGTGATGTGCTATAATGTGGCATCAAACAGCTGATGCATGTCCTGCTCACTCTGCTTTCCTCATTGTGGGCAAACCTTATGCAATTGAGCCCGGTGGCCACCGCTCAGGTGATGTGGTAACCGAATGTGTCACGCTACTAGTCAGGGTACATGCAGAAGATGTGTGCACCAATCAGGAGACAGAATGGTGTGGAGGGAAAAACAACATGAACATATTCAACATATGAAAAAATATATTTTCAACCAGTTTAGCCGAACAGTTTATGGTTTAAAAGGTCATATTGGAATGTTACAAACAAATGTTAACAGTAAATAGTGATTTTATGGATGTCTGTGTTTGCTGGATCTTACCCAGACCGCTCCACATAGAAGCCCTGTATCGCGTCATAGTTGCTTAAATATCTTATTCGGCTAAACTGATACCTGATTAAATTAAATCAGGAGCTGCTGGGGGAGTTTCACAGGAGCTGAAATATGGAACCGAACCTGTGTTCTTCTCAGAAGCTCACAAAACGTTTTACAAACAACACAAATCTTGATATTATGTAATGCTTTCATGTTTGTTTGCATTTATTCTAACATTAACTTATGTA
>JBBPDH010000011.1:7694558-7706963 GCA_037974565.1 Clupeocharax schoutedeni | reverse complement strand
ACTTAATTTAGCATCACTAGTCATCATCAAAACAAAGTAAAAGTAACTAAGAACATAAAACAATAAAACTAATAAAACAAATAGGAACAAATAGACTAAAAAGTAATGTAATAAAAATAAATAAGTGAAATTAAAAATAAAAATTAAATAAATAAAATAACAAAGAATACTGTTCTAAGACTAAGAACTAGGGTAATAGAAATAAATAATACTGAGTGAAATTAAAAATAAATAAAATGGATAAAAAACTAAAATGGATAAAAATACAGAGGACCACACAACTCACAATGTGTTAAAAGCCACGATGTGTTAAATCAACTCCTAGGTTAATTGTGATTTAAGCTGCATTTGACTAGAGCTCATTCCTTTTTTTACCTCCACAAGGAGAAATCAAAATAAACACTGGGACCTTTTCTCTGAACGTCAAGTTAGTATTATCAACACCGAGTTCAGTTAATGATAGTTCAGCATGGCTGCTTACATGGTGAAGTAGTAAAGCACCATTTCTCTACTTTGAAGTGAGATTTAGATCAATCACTGTCTGGATGTTACATCTACACCACTTACCCTAAGGTTCTCTGTTTGTAGGAGGCAAATACAACATGGATTTTAAATGTATTACTCCTCCCTATCAGTAGCTGACAATACTTACTTTAATGGAGGCAATCCAGTTTCCCTTAGTGCATTCTGGCCTGCAGTTTCCAATCCCTGATCTGAGGGTGAACTGTTGAAGTACTGTTTTTCAATACTCACCCGATTGCACCTTCTCATGATTAACAAAATGTTTTAAAGTCTTTTTTTTATCACTATTATAATATATACATATTGTACATGCCATGCCTTTGTATTTCACCTGGATCTCAGAATTACATTAAGTGGAAAGTAAGGCTTGTTCTATACACTACCTCACCACTATCATATAAAACACCAACCTCTCAAACTGCAGCCCACTACTGTCGAAGGCATTTCATTACTTCACAAAGATTGCAGGATCCTGTGAAGTATTTGGGCAAGGCTGCAAGTCTTATGATGTTAATGAACATAAGCAAGTCAGGATAAAATTGAATGGGGCCTTGTGTGCTTCCAAGTAAAATACACAGTATATAGCTTGCACATTTCACAACATTCATGCTGTGACTAATTAACCTCATGATGGAAATGATACAGTGATGCTCAGAAGAGAAATGCATATATATTTAACTCTAATATACCAAGGCCAATTGCTGGTACATGCTATGATTCCTGCTCAAATAGGACTGTAAAGTGTTGGGATGATGGGATAGGATAGAGGCAGTAGCAGTGTGCAGTTATAAATGAGGAGGCCTCAGAGCAACACATGTAGGTGCTGTGGGGTCTGATATTACAGCCTGCGTGATGGATGGAGCTGTCTCTGGGCTAGAGGAGAGGTGTAGCGAGGGAAGGATGGAAAGATGGATGGGTTAATGAGATTGACTGGACTCAGGGATGTGTGTCAGGTATGGAGAGAGAGGGGGGTGGGAAAGACTTCTTTTCTTTTCTGCTCCTTTCGTCTTCCCCCTGAAGACAAGGCACAGCTTGTTGGTCACTGGCGTCTGTCTATTTATCCCTCTATCTCCTCATCCACATTCACCCATCCCTTATCCTCCTTCTGTGGGACTCCATCCTTTGTTTTGTTTTCCTGGCATTCATCTTTTTGTTCTGCCTTTGCACTCAGCATGTATCAGTTTGCATGATCTCCCTTTCTTTCTTTCTTTCTTTCTTTCTTTCTTTCTTTCTTTCTTTCTCTCTCTCTGTCTCTCTAACGCTTTCTCCAACTCTTGCCTTTCCTCATGAGCCACTGTCCCTGGGGCTGTGGCAAAGACAGTGACAGGTGGTTTGGCACTGTGTGCATGTGTGTGTGTGTGTGTGTGTGTGTGTGTGTGTGTGTGTGTACTTGTGTGTGTCTGATGCTTGTGGCAGGTCCAGAGATTCTCACGGCGGCCTTTCATCTCCAGAGTGTTCCGTCGCCGCGTGTTTGTGTCAGCGTCCTGCTGCCACAGCAGGAGGGAGGAAGAGAAAACGAATGAAGGGTGGGGTGTGATGTAGAGAGTTGGAGGGCAAACGGTTTCCTTATTTACTTCTGCCTATGGGTCTTTATGCTCCACCCACATATCCTACATGTTTCTTATCAACCATAGACTCTGCGAATCATGCCACTCAGAAAAAAAAACGAATTCACAATCTGACTTTTTGTTGATATTTTTTTTAACAAAAGGCGAAGAGAAGCAATGAATGTCTGCTAGAGCTAGTGGATGATAGGGTTCAAACTGTGACAAAGGTCTGCGGCTACACAATACAAATAATCGACACCCCCCGACCCTTTGTTGCAATTTGAAAGAGGCTTTTCAAAAATATACCCCTGAATACTGTTTTTAGTAGCTCTTTACTGTTGGACAGCCTGGCATATTATGGCTAGCTAATGCTGCCCTGGGAGCCAGCTGGATAGACTTTTAGCTAAAACAGTTTAAGGTTATCAAATGAATTCATGTTCTTGAAATTGTTCCAACTGTTTTTTAAATGAACCACATAACAGCTTTTTAAAATCCTAGTTAATCCTAAATAAAATGAGAAATAGTCATCCAGCACAGCATAGGGCTACTGGCAGTTGCACTAATTAATGGCGCAACAGGATCCTGAATTCTCAGCGGTGGAATGGTGAGGTTCCTGATGCTATATGAATAATTGTATAGCTGTGTAGTGGCAGTATAATACACATGAATAGAGTAGTTATAGGTGGTTATGAAATGTGGGTAGTGCGATACTATCCCCAAGTTAGTGTATGTGTCTCCCCAGACAAAAAAATTATATAAATATGTATGTACAGTCCAAGTGAGAATAGCCCATCTGTAGTATATGTAGCAAATTGAGCAGCAAATACAACAAAGTTGAAATTCAAGGGTAATGATTATATTTATTAATGAGCAATACTAATACTGATAATACTACAAAGCTATATTTCAAGAATAATAATGATTATATATCTATTAATGGGCAAAAATAACAATGATACTAGTACCACTTCTACTACTACTAATAATAACAATAATAATGGTAATATCAAATATTATGGATAGTAACTGTTTCCCAAAGAAAGACAAAGTGTGCTTACCAATAGGGATACAATAGTAAAACACCTGCACCAGAGAGAAGGGTGAACATAATTACATCAGAGATGTAATTCATAACACATCAAACATCAATACGTGAGGGGGAAAAAAAAAACAGCATGCCAATGGGGCCCGTTGGTGCACGTGTGGCAGCTCCCTGAACTGCAGGCCAAACAGCAACCGCTGCACTGCCCATCTACCAAGCCGGTTTCTACATATATCTGTCCTTAATGCACTTACTAATGAAGGGAAGTTAATTCCCAACTTCTCTCTTGTTCTTTCAGGATTTGTAGCGCTAATAGTATATTATAACCGTGCAGTCATGCGTATCCTGAAGAAGGAGTGTAATGCTGAGTAAAATAGAAACTAAGAACTTAGAAAAGGCCATTCGTTTTTCATTTTTAGGGCATTAATTTTGTTAGAAAATTCTAAATTCATATTGTGTCCCCCATATTGCCTCCAACTCTGGCCTGGAGTTAAGAGTGTGATATGAACAATGTGCTGGTAAAGGAAGGCTAGGTTATTGATCAAATACAGCATAATGTTTTTTTCTAAATCTATCAGTATCGGATGATATGTATTATTTGCATTATTAAAGTTAATATTGCCTTGCTTTAAGATACTAAAAAGTAGCTGACATTGTTGTGATTTGAATGTTTTTTCAGCTATTTTAACTGTTATTTTTAAATCCCATTAAAACTAAAAATCAGTTTTGTTGTTTATCATGCTAGTGTGGGTTTATTAGATTTGGGCGTTTGGTGTCAGAGGGCACAATTAATGAAATGCAACTGATATTGTTAGTTTCTTCTCATCAGCTTCTCAATGTTTCATTGCTGCATGTATGTGTGTGTGTGTATGTATGCACGGCTGTGTGTATGTGTATGCGTGTGGTGTGTGGTTGAGTGTAGTGCATCTAGGTGTAGGCTTGTAGTTTTGTCATTTGTCTACAATGGTCTAGCCCCACGGCTACTGATGGCTTTTGGCTTAACTTAGCCGTCTTTGTTCCCATTTCCCTCCCCGTGCCTCACTCTTATTTTCTAAACCCTCACCAGCAGAGCCAGGCACTAATTGGGTCCCACTGTGGCTGTGTGTTTGTGAACTCTCTGCATGTCAGAAGCCCAGTTAAATACTCATCGGGCTGCTTGCGCTCTGGCAGTGCTCTACAAAATGGGCACACTTTCACACACTCGCATGTCCTTGCTCAATTCAGTTCTAAGCTGAGAGAAAGGATGTTGTGAATCAGTTGAGGTTTATGTTGCTGTCACCATTCCCCTGCAGGCATGTTTAGACCATTCTCTTCGCTGCAAGTCCACAAAGAGACTCCTGTCAACTCTCCTAAATGCACCAAGGCACAGCACGACTGTTACACCTGTGTATATTCCAGTCACGTCACACACTAACTCATTCCCTACCATTTTTATAGACAGATAGACAAATAGATAGACAAAAGGGTAGACACAGTGTGTACTATTAGAGTGTCCAAAACTGCAGCTATTGAATCTAACAATGTGTGGCTCCGCAGTACCCTTTTATATGATCAGCGAAATTTCCCCCATTCAAAACAATGCGGCTGCTGTTTTCAGAGTGGCCAATTGACCAGTTAATAAAACTGTCAAACTATCACAGGCCTTAGCACCAAATCTGCACTGAAATGCTGCTTTCTGCTGTGTGAGCTCTGGAAAGGCCCCTCAGCTAACGGCTAAGCTTAGCTACACTCTGTGTTGTGTATTCACCACCACAGTCACACCCTGAGCTAGCGTCCATGCCCAGTGTGTGTGTGTGTCTCCATTTTGTAAGCTATTGATTTTTTTGTGCTCCTAGTGCTCATGTTGTCACTCTCTGTTTCTCTCTTTAGGCTTCTTGTACATGTTACTAAATATCATAAATGATGCATTTACGTTTTGTGAGTACCAGCCATTGTGGGCTGTTGGAGTCCTTTTCTAGTGTTATATTCTGTATTTTTCAGTATGTGTTAGTTCCAGGGTGTTAGATTACTTGTATTTTAAAAGCCTCACGTTTTGATCCAATCAACACTTTTGGATTAAACGAAATTGTCAACGTGACCTGACTTTGTTTGAAATGTGTAAAACCTATGCTTCTTGTTTAAACACCAGAGGACTGACAGACTCCTCCCACTGGCTGTCAATAAATAAACTGTATTTCCATGAATCTACATGCTGCCCATGTTTACTGAGGAGTTCCCAAGAAAGTGTGATTTAGCACTTTGTGGAGATGAAGGAGCCTCTCCTGTCTCTATTTTGTGTTTTGAAAGGAAGGTTTGCTTTTCTGCCAGCAGCATTAGCCATCATATTGTAACCTCGGGCTGGATTAGATTACCATACACGCTGGTGGGATGTCTGGGCTGAGTTGGAGAGTTTGGCAGTTCCCCACCCCTCTCTTTGTCTTCTTCAGCAGAACGGTCCCTGGAGGCTCAAGCTCACTGCTTTAATTGCCAGTGAGAGTTTATTACTGATATTCCACACTCAGCTTGGAGACACTAGAGAGAGGGTATATTATTAGAGAGCATTAGTCTGCAGGTTTGTCAAAGACTTTTGAGAGATTCTGACCCATTTCAACACTGTAAAATGTAAAGTGTTTATTTTAGGGCTGTGCAATATACTGGCAATATAGGTATTCTAATCACTGATAAATGAGACAGTGTAGGGCCTGATGTAGCTCTCTAAGCATTGGCCCAATTTTCCCCAAAACTGGGAAAATGTGAAGAAAAAAAAGAATGTGTAATAATTATTGTTCTGATTTTGAAATTGCATCCAACATATAACTGTATTTATATATACTACAGTATACTATAGTATTATAGACACTACCGTATATGTGCTGTACTATATAATAGTGGAAATAGAGGATTTAGTGCTTGAATTCTTGTCCAGGAAGGAACACCACTGCAGTGATATTAAGAGTCCTTGAGCAAAACTGCTCACCTACACTGTAAGGCAGGCTCACATTGTACATTTTCTTGCAGAGCCACATCGGTTTATTCAATGGGAGAGACACCTCTTGCTCACTTATTTTTCCGCATTGCGTTTTTTGCGACTGGCTGTCACTTTTGTGCAGACAAACAGGTAGAATGCGTCATGAGCACTGTTTTCTGCTTTGACCAATTAGATGAAACGTACGATGGCCCTTTAGTGATAGTTGTAAGGGGGAAACAACAGGGGAAGAAAATTCCTTTTTTCTTTATTTTTGTGATATTGCCTGGTACGGTCATTTTGAAAACACATTGTTTCCCCAGTGGAATCTTCCAGTGTCCTTGTGTCATTAGCTTGGATGCTTGTTAGCCAAAGTTTGTCTTTGTTCTTCGGTTCTCAACAATGTTACTTTTAACCATTAATCAGTTAAGCCACTGTCACCAATATATATATATATATATATATATATATTATTCAAGAGATTATGAAACATGATTTCTTAGATTCATTGTTGGTTCCTAGGGCTAAATGGCACCCCAGTGATGAAATCATCTTTTTCTTCTGATCATTAGACTATTTTAGCCAAAGTGTATTGTTTTTGCCGTTACTGTCAGGCGAGAAATCTGTGCTTTCCATTATGATGATATTTTGTATACACATACTGCTGCAATAAACAGGTTTCATAGCAGTAACAGCAGCCACCTGGTTTCTCTCTGCATTTGCCAACCAGTACAAAAAGCACAGTAAAAAAATCACACACATTTCCAACAGCCAGTCAAGTCAAGTGAGTGTTTTTCAATCATCTTTACAGTACACAGTGAAACAAACACTGTTCCTCCAGGACCACGGTGCAACACAAAGAATGAAAACAACACAAGTGCAGGCAGGCATACACAGAGTGCAAAAAGAAAGTGTAAGACGTCAAACACAAAAGGGAACAGCACAATAAAAAAGGAAAGGACTGAAACCTTACTGAGTGAATAAAGAGAAAAGGTGTGTTTATATGAAGGAGAGTGCAGTTCTTATTTAGTGCCCACAAATGTGCTTCTCACATGCCGTATTCTCACATGACTAATATTTAATTTAAAACTCTTTACACCTCCACAACACACACACACAGTATGTGTGTAAATGACTGACCGTCATATACCTTGAATATTCATTTCATCTTTTTATTTTACTGCCAAACCCAATCACTGAGGAGTTTGCCTCAATTTGAAATAAGTGGTGTGTTCAAGATACATTATAACAGACAACAAAATATAATACAGTACTGTAACAGAACTAAAAGAATAAGATTGAATGGTGATATTTAGGCAACTGTAATGGTTTTTGGAGAACACATTTCAAGCATGATGGGTGTGTGTGTGTTGAGGGCTTGTGTGGGGGGTGGTGAGGGTGTTATTGTTTATGGGTTCAATGGTTTAATCATGATCAGTAAACTTTATTGATCTTGGAAGAAATTGCTTAAACTCTGTGTGTGTGTGTGTGTGTGTGTGTGTGTGTGTGTGTGTGTGTGTGTGTTTGTGTGTGTGTGTATTTGTGTGTTTAGTAGAAAGAAACAATTCATATCTGGTGTACGTTTGTGTGAGTTCTGATCTAGGAGTCTGGTGTCCTATGGGGGAGGGTTGTTTTGTAGGTAATGGAGAAGCTGCTGGACAGTGGAACTGGTGTTGAGGGATCAGGTAAGGCTCTCTGCATCAAGAACATCCAGGGACTTGGGGCTTGGGACAAAAGAGCCAGAGAGTGAAATTTCCAGTGACAATAAACAGTCTGAGTGTAAGTTTTGGAGCTCAGTAATGGCACAGTTCTCACAGCAAGTTTTTGTGCGTTAGTTCTGGGTGGAATGTACAGAATGTACAAGGCAACTATGAGCACAGTGGAGAATTTGCATAATAAATAAAATGGCTTATGTCTAATAGACATGACAGACACTGCTGATTGGCAGAAACTAAAGACCATGACCAAGAACTAAACACCAGTTTTGCCTCCCACCTTCAGCATGCATCAGGGGTTTTTCCTATCTTATACTAGGACTATTATGACTCCTTCTGAAAACGAGTAGGCATGCTTACAAATGTAGCAAGGGTTAAAATTTTCATTTTGACTGCGACATGGATAAATTACACGAAACATCCAAGATGTGAAATGTTCAGACCATGAAGAAAAAGAAACTTTATTAGCACTTTTGCACACGGTTCAGATGTCCGTACCTCAGTCTGAGGCGCTATAAGAGATGTTGCACCACACATGATGGCACAAAAGACAAGTTGATGCTTTTGACATTTGTCAAACAGTTTGACTTTTCCTGGGACCCAGGCTGGCTGTCAACGTAATCATCATCATGCCAACACCAGGTGGTGAGACCATGTGACCTTATGTTACTGTGAGAGATAGTAAAAACACAATATAAGGTTCTGCCGCTTTTTATGCTTTATGTGAAAAATCTCATAAACTGTAATTTACTGACCTTCAAATTACAAGAATGATGCTTGATGTATAAAGGCTAGCACTGCTCTTTAAATACAGGCTATTATGTGAACTTGTTTAAGTGTGCGTGCATGTATACACATATATCTCAGTCAGAAAAAGGTATTAATTAGGGTTTTTCTGTATCGGCAGAAAATCCACATCGGTGCATCCCTAGTCTAGTGCATGTGTGGAGAGGGTGGGAAAGACTGGCAGATGCACAGAGATATCTATAGATGACAAAACAGGTATATAGTCCATAGTGCTGGTGATAGTGAGAGTGTGAAATCACGACAGAGATGCGTTGCTGGTTGCTAGTCTGTTCCTCATGCTGCCATGGTAACAAACACCTCTGCTCCTGTGTCAGAAAAGAAAGCTTTCTCTCTGCCACGCAGGCAGTGTTCACTGTCCCACCCTCCCTTCCTTTCTCTCTCACACTCTCTCTCTCTCTCTCTCTCTCTCTCTCTCTCTCTCTCTCCCTCTCTCCTCTCTCTCCTTCAGTCCAGCACTCCTCCCATCTGAATTCATAATTCATGTCAGAATAGAAGCTCTTACTGTTTTCATTAGTTTATCTCATATTATATTTATACTAAATTTGTCAATTCTTGCTGTCTTTTTTCATTCCTCTCCTTTCTCTTTTTTCTCTTCCTCTCTTTCTTTTTTTCCTCTCTATTCCCTCCGACTCTCAACAACCCCCCAACCAGGTACAGCTCCATCTCATTTAGTTAATTACTGTCATTTCTGCTGTTAGTTCACACACACACACACACACACAAACACACACACACACACGCACGCGCGCACGCACGCGCGCAGTGTACATTCACACAATGCATACAAATGCGCCTCTCACATGCTGCATATCACGATGACTAATATTTGATAAAAAAAACACTTTACACCTCCACAACACACACAGGGTGTGTGTACATGGTTGACAGTCATATACATTGGTCATAAATCTTTTTTTCCAAGCTTAAGTTTTTTCTGCTGAACCCACTCAGTTGTGAGAAGTTAGCCTCCACTTAATAAAATAGGCGCATTTAGGACGATAACAGATGATAAAGGTCTCCAAAATATAATACTCTAAAAGATCTAAAAGAATAAGATACAATGATGTTTAGGCCCAGAGAACAGCGCAGTAATGGCTTTTGGAGGACATATTTCAAGCCTAAGACATGTTATTTGCTGATAGTGAATGAAATAATGATGAAGTCATGAGGGTTTGGGACTTAAGTGCCTTTTCCCATCGTTTGTGGTGAACTTGCTCTCAGATATCACTGTGAATGGAAGCAAAAAATAAACCACAAATATGACCAAATTCATAGAGACTAGCGAGTGCACGCACACACACACACACACACACACACACTCATCCATATTCATATATACACTCACTTTGGGGTTATTTAGGTTCAAAGTCAATCTCTCCACAGTTCTGAGAATATTCCAAGAACGTTGTGAGGCTTAGAAAGACTAATGGCAGCTGGTCATGAGTGACCCATTCCTCGCTTCGTGGCCTGTTCATTAAACAAATCAGTGCACCAACAGCTTGTTATACGAATTTATGTTTACTCTCATTTATATTCAAATTGCAAAACTCTTCTACACACGACTTACATATATGCTGGAAATCACTTTTGCCATTATGTCTCATTTTAAAGGGATCTGCCTCAGTACATTTGGTTCTCCTCATTACCAGAACACAGCCAGATATAGTGCATAAAGCAAACAGAGACAAATAGGTAATTTATTCCACAACAGATAACTCATTCCACCGCAGATAGCTGTACTAATAAAAAGTCAGCTTAAAATATTTACAGCGAATCACAGTAAATGCATGTTTAATATGTATAAATGTGTTTCCCACAGGGTGCAGAGCTTGCTAATGATTTGTGTACAGAATATTTTTCCTGATCTGTAGTTCAGAATAAAGAGATAATGGGACGTAATGGAGATTCACTCAAGTATGTTTGTGAGGGAAGTAATCAACTGTTTTCAGTCATTCCATACTATAAAAAGGCTCATATTCTATGTTTTTCTTGTATTTAATATTTTCCCCTGAAGTCCACTTACAATGTTTGTTTGCTTTTATGTACCAAAAACATCATAATTTTACATGATTGTGTAAAATTAAACAGACAGTACATGTTGAGCCTAAGACTGATATATGTAGATGCTGTTTTGCTTTGCTGTCCTGTATTGTGTCTTGTTCAAAAAGCGCTCCAGACTGAAATACTCCTTGTTGAAAGGCAGATACATTTATCAGCCTTAATATCAAACCCTCTGAGAGGTCAATTATCACTGACAGTCTTGTTACAGTGGTACCTAACAAGGATTGGATATCCTAAGTGAAGGGTCAGTTCAAGTCGATGTGTTAGAAACTAGGCTAGCAAAAGAATCTTATCGAGAGTCTGCCCATAATCTCCAAAACAACAGGTCTTGTGGGGCGTTCTCTGGATGCAGTGGTTATTACCCAGCAAAAGTGGTCCAAGTAAGGGCAACTAGTGAACCAGTTAGGACATGGGTGCTCCAAGCTTAATGATATATGAGAGGAACAAAGGCTGGCCTGTCTGGTCTGATCCTGCAGAGAAGCTACTGTAGCACAAAAAGGTCATGTTGTGATAGAAATGTATCAGAACACACAGTGCATGTGGATGACAAGGTGCGTGTGCATCACATCGCTTGCCAGATGAGGAAATAGCACCATGATGCTCTGCAGGAAAAAGGCATGACAATATTCTGCTGAGAAACATTGAGTCCTGGCATTCATGTGGACACTACTTTAACACAAACCATCTACCAAAACCTTGCTGCAGGCCAAGTACACTCATTCATGTCAATGGTATTCCCTTATGCCTGTGGCCTCTTTTAAGTTCAAGGTGTCTCGGCCTCCAAATTCCCCAGATCTTAATGCCATCAAACATCTGTGTTATGTGCAGGAAAGTCCAGTCTGATGCGAAACCTTACAACCCACAGGATCTGCTGCTATCATATTGGTCCCAGATCTACACATTAAGCAGGTGACTTAATATTAGTGTATGTAAATGTGTTATTTGATGACATCTCAAAAACAAAATCTATACTGGTCTACAGAACATTTTGAAAACTTGACATACATTTAAGTCTTACAAAAATAAAGAAAATCCATGCTTGGAGTTTTTTGTATTTCAACTTTGTCCTGTTGGTTCAACACTTTTGAGTTTTATCTTAAATAGATCAAGTTGTTCGTTTGGCTGACAGTACTCCGGGGAATGCAGAATACCTAGAGTGTAGTGGCATCCTTGATAACGACATGCAAAAAGGGAAAACGTATCCATGATTTTGTCACCCTGATTTCGCCTTGAAACATAAAAGAAAAATCTGAACTTTTACTGAAGCAGTCATTCATATCTTTTTTCCAAAAAAAAAACAACATCTTTTCATTTTTTGCATGCCGTCTTTTAGCAGAACTGTACCATGACTTTAAGGTTTGAGGAAACTCATAAAGAGTCCAAGGTGTGGCTTTCAAATTCTTCAGATCGTAAAATCTGTCTATCTATCTGTCTGTCTGTCTGTCTGTCTGTCTGTCTGTCTGTCTGTCTATTTCTCTCTCTCTCTCTCTCTCTCTCTAGGCAGTTGGTAGCCTAGTGGTTAGGGCATTCGCCCTGTGATCAGAAAGTCTAGGTTCGATCCCCAAGACCGCTAGGCACAGCTGAGTTTACCCTGAGCAAGGTACTGTCTCCACACACTGCTCCCCGGGTGCCGTGTTCATGGGAGACCCCTGCTTCACTTGGTGAATGGGTTAAACGCAGAGGGTGAATTTCGTGCTGTTCACACTGTGTGGAGTGGTGTGTTCACGTATTACCGAATGATCACTTTCTCTCTCTCTCTCTCTCTCT
>JBBPDH010000011.1:7670117-7683094 GCA_037974565.1 Clupeocharax schoutedeni | reverse complement strand
TTTCCCCTCTCGTTGCAAAGTCCACATACTGATGGAATCTAGGAAGCACTGACTTGAGATTTGCGTGGTTGAAATCTGATGTTGTATGTGTGTGTTTACAAATGTTTACAGTCTGCCCTTGAAATCTAATGACTGACAAATGGACCTGGTCACACAGTAACCAAAACTAGTGTGTAACTGGAGAGGGCTCCGGATTTGTCAGCCCATTTATGTCAGTGCTTCAGGGCATGAAGGGAATGACCAGACGCTGACAGCTTGACTCCATCTTGCTTGAAACCTTGGCAGTGTGTGTGAGCTCTAAGCTCCAGATGACAAAAGCAAATACAAAGAGCTAAATTAATAATGAAGAACAGAAAATAGTTATTCCTGGTTTTATGAAGTTTTGTTTTGGCCCCTTTAAGAGCAATAGTGTGATGTTAATATGACTTTAAGTGGTTATAGGTGTGTAAATAGATGAGTATGCTGTTCTTTCTTAGGGATCTCCACCGCAACATATGTGCATCTGTCCACTTTGTGAGGATGCAAATAGGATAAGCAATTAAAATCATTTAATGGAACTTAAAACCAGAACATCAGTTCACAGAACATGCTTTGATGTTTACATTCCATTGCTACACCACTGGTATAACTGGCATTTACACTATTTGGACAAAATATGCAGTTGGTAACCCATCACAGCTCTAACAGCTTCCACTTTTCTTGAAAAACTTTCCACAAGATTTTGAAGTTTCTGTGGGAATTTGTGCCCATTCATTTTGTAGAGCATTTAGGACTTTAAGCTCTGATGTTGGATGAGAGGGCCTGGCTCGCAATCTTGGTTCCCGTTTATCCCAAAGGTATTGGATGGGTTTGAGTTCAAGACCCTGTGTGGGCCAGCCAAGTTCTTCAACACTGAACGCATCCAACCATGTCTCCTTATGGACACAGTCATGCTGGAATAGAAAGGTTCTTCCCCAAACACTGTGTGCACAAAGTTGGAAGCATGGTGTTGTCCAAAAGTTTTAGGATTGCCTTTCACTGGGAGGAAGGGCGCTCCTGAATGTAATACTTTTGTCCATATAGTGTAGCAAACTGCTAGAGATTTATCAGTGACTGTTGATCGGTTTCCCATGGCTGGGACAGGAGGCCCACCGACTTGTACATTTATTTGTTTTCTCGGTCCACAGCTTATCCACTTATCAGCTCTTTACCAACTCTATACTGTGCTGAAAAGGGCATGTTGAGGCACTATAAAATCTGTGCCAGTGGGCCTCCAGGACCAGGGCTGTGAAACACTGCTGTAAAAGAAGGGAAAAGAAAACACTGCCTACAAAAGTATCTGAAGTCATTGGTAAGTAAACGAGATACCCTGTGTGTCTGCCAGCCAGTACCCCCCTTTATTTGGAGTTTGCTTTTGTTGTGCATGCCAGTGAAATGGTACATCCAGCCGGGTCTGGCTTAAGAGGCTGTGATTGGTTAAATTCTGCTGCTGTCTGTCCACAGGGTTTGATACTGAGTCATGGTACCAAACTGGTGCTGGTTTTGTGCCTGGTCGGTACAGATAAGCTAATGGACAAACAGTGCTGCAATCAGTATTTATGCAACATTAGTGCATTCTAACAAGCAGTTCAAATAGTTAAGACGCTCCGCACATCAATACCAGACATATTAATCAGACAGTCGCAATTGTTCTTCCTTTAATGTTTGTGCAGAAATCTCAGCTTATTATTTCTATTAAAAAATAATAAATAAATGAGCAGACCAGTCAAGTTCTTCCACACTGAAACTCATTCGGACATGTCTTTATGGAGCTTGCTTTGTGCACTGGGCACAGTCATGGTGAAATAGAAACGGTTCTTCCCCAAACTGTGTCCACAAAGTTGGAAGCATGGCGTTGTCCAAAATGTCTTGGTATGCTTGATTTTATATAACAGTTGCAATGGGTGTGACTGAAACCTGAGTTCAATAAATAAGAGGTGTGTCCCAATACTTTTGTGCATATGGTGTATGTTTATATTTTAAGCCAAATTATGGGGACGAGTATCAGCAAGAGTATAATAAGAGTACAATATGTGTATCAGTGAACGGTATCAGTATCAATAACAGTATCAGTAAAATCTCTATGACCCTCATCCCTACTGTATGCTTTTTTTCTGCCACTGTTCCTCACCTGACCAACTACTGGCACAGGATCCGAAAAAGTGGTAAATAATAATGAGACTAAACTGCATACATCAGATCAACACTACTTTACTTTCACATTTCATTTGTCTCTTAGTAAAGTCATGTTTCCTGTGAGATAAAAATATAAGCTGAGACGTAGTTCCGTGTACATTAGAATGGGTCTTCAATTGGAAAAATCTTCACTACTCTCCACTCCTGCTGGAGTCTCACAGGCATCAAATTGAGAGTCAAGCCCTGCCCCACTGATAATAAAAAAGTAGGTTAGTGACTTCCTCCTCAAGGGGTTGTTTTGACTGAAGAGGAAGTTTGAGAGACAATGACAACTGGACAAGAGCTGCAGTGCGCTTGAAACTGTTGTAGCATGATATCTTTTCATATAAGAGTAAATAAAAGGGCCGTTTAAAGGGAAGCTTGTTTGTATTCATGCGGGCAAACGAGTGTTAATACTCATCCCCCCTTTGTGCTGTATTTCTGTAAACGTTACCATGGAAAAGTGCTGACTGGAAGAGAATGTGAGCTGCGTGTCCTCAGTGCGCTGACTACAGCTCATGGGAAAAACAGGTCTATACCTGCTCTTAATACACAGGTGTGTTTGAGTGCGCTGTGAGTGTGTGACGTTTCCAGTCAGAGAGGTCATGGTCTAATGACCTCAGTGTGTGTTTACTGACAAACGTGGTCAGGATGTTGACTCATGAACAGCACGGTTGAATCTCATGCTGGATGTGGCTGGATATTTGACTCCAGGCTTTAAAGGAACAGTTCATGCATAAATATTAACGCGGTTAACTCTTAATGAAAGCTACTCTTCTGTTGCCATCATGTTGTACAAATAATGCTCATCAGTGACTGTTTGTTTTAACTCATTGATGGGGAGACTGGCGTGACCAAACAACCACTTAGCTATGCCTTAACATTCTTTCTCTCTCTTACACACGCTGTGCATCTATCATTGGCCTTTCCTTTTGTGACTTACACCTACACTACATTAACTCAATGACTAGCCAACCAAGCATGTGTCATTCTGTCAGCCTCTTGCCCTCTCTGTCGCTCATTCTTCTTTCTTTCTTTCTGTCAGTACTGTTCTCTCTTCTCTAGGTAACTATGGCAGAAATTTGCTGACTCATGCTAAAATCTGGAGATGGACAACCCCACTTACCCCTTGTGAGCTCAGGGGGTCATTGAGGACTAAAGTGTAAAATGGTGTTGAAAGATTATATAAAAATGTTGTTAATCGCAGAGAAAAAATATTTAACTAGCACAAGAATAATGTACATTACAGCGACTACATGGGACAGTCTCCCTGGAGCAACTTGGGGTTAAGGGTCTTGCTCAGGAACCCAGTGGTGGTATGCCGAAGGTAGGATTCGAACCCATGACCCCTTGGTCCAGAAACAAGTATCCTATCCACAATGACACAACCACCCCATTCATCCATTCAAACCATAAAGTACCCTTCAAGTCACTTTTTTAATGGTGGAAGGGTGTAAAACCTCTGACCTCACAACAATTTGATCATTATTTTTTTGGAAAGAATCTCACCAAAATTTGACCTTAGTTCTTTAGTATGATTCACAAAGCCACAGTAGTGTCAAGCTTTTTTTCTTTAATAGCTGCAGAATTTTATTCTAGATGGAAAATTAATATCGTTACAATAATTAGCTTCCATTCAAAATTAATGCCTTTGAACGGCCACTTCACAGACTGAAGCATTTACTCGTTTTTACACCCCATATGCTGGTATGTGATGAGCTTTGACCAAAGTGTCAAACTGCGTGTTCGCTGGGAAAAACAATAAAACACAAATGCCTATGCTGTTAGCCAAAGAGTGAAACCACAGCTGTCTTTTTCCATCTCTCTCTCTCTCTCTCTTTATTTCTCGGGCTGTTAGACCATTAGTAATTATCTGTTTATTTCTCCCTGTCTTTTTCACCTCTCTGTACTGCTTCCAGTTTTCCTTTTAGGCTTGCTTTGCTTATTTAAGTAAATGTAATCACTGCTAGGAAAACACAGTAGACAATCAGACAGTCCTCACCTCGTAGAACTGTGGATAGAGAAAATCACTGTCAACCATGTGTCTAAGCAAACATAGCCACGTGTTGCAGGTCAGGGTTTTTTTGCATATCTTCACATTCATTCAGATGTTTCTTCCCCCTCTCTCCCTTGTTTCTTCCTCCCTGTACTATCTTTTTTCAGTATCAGATCACTTTTCCTACTTGGTTGTATCCCAAATTAAACCCACGGTGCACTATTTGGGTACAGCTGTCATTAAATCTATGTGGTTCACACAGAAGAAAGCCATAGGAGGTTACCATTTTTATGTAATACATAATACAATTTTTTTTTTTTAATAAAAACTGTATATGCTTTGAATAGATTTTCCTTAAGAAGTTGTGGACTTCTTAAGCACTGATGTACATCGCTCTGGATAAGAGCGTCAGCTAAACGCCGTAAATGTAAATGACTTCAGTGGTCCTCTTGTAGTGTGCAGTCCTATATGCATATCTCTGCAGTTTATGTTAATTTGATGTTAGATTAAAACCTACTGTCACCTTGTTCTATGTCACCACTCTCAGTAAACACTGAAAAGATAAATCCGTTGTTTATTTTCTGTAGGTTTGTTCATGAATGCGACTGGCTCTGGTTGCAGAACTTGAGAAAGCCTGAGGCATTAAAACATCAACTCTGACCCATTTTGGCTCCACCCATACAACAAACAGCACAGCGTGCTACAAATTAATATGTTAAGTGGCTTACAAAGCTGCTGTTGTGCTAAACAGGGATTCTACTTTAGATCTGTAAACAAGTCATACCACACTAATATCCTAATACATTACTTTACACCAGTACTGAAACACTGACACGACTTCTTGTGCATGTAAAAAGTAAAATTCTTTTATCAGTCAGAACAAGAACAACACAGAACAAGTGTTTAGACATTAATTGAGTGAAATAAATCATTTGATTTGCCATTTGAGAGCATTCGTTCTGTCAAATGTGGCTGTCTGTGCTTAAATGTGAATGTTTTAGTATGTATGTGTGAAGCGGAGGTGGCAGGAAATGTCATCCCATAACATTTATTTGCTTCTTTTTTCCCCCACTTTTTCAGTATCAAAGTACATATTCCATTTACTACTTAAAGAAAACATCAGGGCTGTATCAGTCCTATCAATCCGCCCATGCCTTGTGCAGAACGTGGTGGAATTTCACAGGAGTCCGTAACATTCAGGAGTGTGAATCTTGAAGGGAAACGCTGGGAAGAAGAGTCATTTCCGTTTTGGTAGTAAATGGGGTCTGGGGGGGAAGGGTAGCGAGGGCAGTTGGTAGAGAGGAAAAGAGGGAGGCGAGGAAGAGAAGTAAAGCCAATCCACATGTTCGAACTTTCCAAAAAGTAACCAGGCCAGCTAAGATTTGTCTTCTATTCCAGTGACCTCTACCACACGGTCCATATAGATGGCGATTTCTTCCAGTTCTCTTGTTTAAATGAGTATGATAAGAAAAACAAGTTCATAAACGTATTTAAACTACACACAGAGCAGCAACTAAAAGCCATTTGAACTCTTGGTCTTTATAAAATAGCTAGGACAGGTTCTCTCATACTGAACCCCTAACCGGCTAACTTCACATTCTCTATTGGCTGAGGTCATAGTTTAAGCAGGTAAATGTTTTGAAGAAGAGCAACCAGAGCAAATTCTTTTTTTCCTCCTGTCTGGAGTCCTAGAAGGCTTTAAGTCCCGCTGTGAATGTGGGTCAACGCCAGATTGCTCGCTTAAACACACTCGCACATGTCTCCCAGCAGCTCCCATCTTGCGTAAGGTGATGGCTTTATGTTCAAATCCGATGACCAGGCTAACAGTTTATGAATGGCCAGAATGTTACGTGCACTTTTTGAAATGAAGCCCATATTAAGGCCTAAATCCCAATCTTGTCCCAATGAAAACTCAAATTGTTACATAAATTATTACCATGATGACAAACATTGTCATACTGCCCATTCCTAATCAAGTCCTAATAAGTCTTATAAGTTTGAAAATGAGAAATAATTCAGTGTTAATAACTGCTGTTCTACCCTCTTTTACATGTATGTGCTTCTATTTTCCTTTTTATTCCTTTGTTTCTTCCGTGCTTTTATTGTGATTTATTTTCTTCTGTTTTATTTGTATTCTATTCCTGCAAATCATATTGAATGACCTTTTGTGAAAAATAATTTGCTATATAAATAAATTTGACTTAAAAATAGTCAAATCATGAATACAGTATTTTTTGTACTTTTCACATAATGCGCTAATTATGGTTATTTAGTAACGAAATAAAACAACTGATGGTGAGTATTCTACAATACTGACGATAAACCTGTCGTAACGTCTTTTACCGCGATTACGGTCAATATCGTCCTATTGTTCCACTGTTAATCGACACCTAAAGCTGGGGGTCTTACCTCGCAGTCGTACAGCTCCGTTAGCTGGTCTATGATCCACTCTTCCAGGTTGAGTCTCTTTCTGAGCTCCTTTCGGTCGTACTTTACAGTGACTCGTCCCTGTTTTCGGACCGGGGTCTCGGTTTCTTCGGTACCGGGGGGCGTCTGAAAGTAAACCCGCGGCTGGGGGCTCGATTCTGCACTAGTTACCGCCGCCATAGTCCAGCAGAGGAGAGGATTGAACTCGGCCGCTGGGTTTTCCTCGCCGTGTTGGAGGAGCTCCTCGGTGCTGCTGCGTGATTTAAAACCCAACACCTGAAGACTCGCCAGCTAACTGTGTCCGTGTGAGTGGGGAGCAACCGAGCGTTCACCACATCAGAGACCCACCGAACAGCCTGACTGGACCGGGCTGGAACCTGTGGAGCCGGTTCAGTTCAGTATCACTGCTGGTAGACGAGAGTCAAGTAGCTACAAAGAGCTCAACACGTGTCCGTGTGTGTGTGTGTGTGTGTGTGTGTGTGTATGCACCCCTAGGCTCTGTCTCTATTTACAGAGACGCGCATGCAAAGCGTTTGCAAATACGCGCCGCTAAACGCTCAGATCAGAGCGCTGCTCTGTATAAAGTCCTCTTTTAACTGTTATTCAAAACGACACGAAGATCAAACAAGCAGGCCACTATTCTCTGTCTCTCTCTCCTCTTCTCCTCGGTTCTTTTTGTCCTTCCTTCCCCTCCTCTCTTCCTATGTGGGCCGACTCTCCTCTCACTGTAAAACTACCCCCTCCCTTCTCCCCCCACCTCTCTCTCTTTCACACACACATACTCACTCTCTCTCTCTCTCTCTCTCTCTCTCTCTCTCTGTATCACACATACACACAATCTCACCCTCACACACTCACTCACCTCTTTATCTGCTTCACACTCACACTATTTCATGGACACACAAACACTCTAACACAATCAAACAAATACTATCTCTCTCACTGTCTCCCTAAACACTCATTCTCACTCTAAAACTTCCTCTCTCTCACACACACACTCACTCTCCTCTTTATCTGCTTCACACTCACATTGTTTCATGCACACACAACACATTTTCCCTTTCTCTAACAAAGTAATAGTCTTTCTCTCTCTCTCTCTCTCTCTGTCTCTCTCTCTCTTCTACACACATTCTCTTTCTTGCTCTCTTTAACACGCACACACAGACTCAAAACCTCCCTCTCTCTTCAAAACTTCCCTCTCACACACACTCATTCTCTTTATTTGCCTCACACACTGTTTCATGCACACATGGACTTTTGTTTCTTTCACATTAATAGTCTCACTCTCTCTCTCACACAAACACACTTTCTGCGTCTTTCTTTAACACTTCCTCTCACTCTCTTCACACACACACACACTCGTGCTCTCTCTCCCCACACACACTCTTTCAAACAGCAATTGTCTGTCTCTAACCAGCAAATCTCTGTATAAACACCGTGGTTTTAGGCTTGTTAGTACAAGCAATGTAAGGGTTTAATCTGTACACAGGAAAAAGACTGGTTCAAATAACAGTTTCAGTTTGTAGGTATATGTTCATTCTTTTTAAATAAAGCCAGTCACTCCTTACTTTTATTATAAGTCATTTTATAGCTCTTGACTGAAAGCTTGCCCTAGTTCTAGAACCACAGATCCAACTCGCTATTCAGGTTTGTGAGAGGGTGTGAGGTACCTGAGCATTGAAAATAGATTAAAGGGGAAATGTAGCTGTAGTGTGTTTCATGTGCTACGCTTAATTACTGTCTGAGGCTCAGGCCCAAGCGCTTTATTAGGCCTGAACTTCTTTCTAGATCCAGCACAGTGGGAACTTAAATTGCTTTCAGACTTGTGTGAGGGAGAGCAATATTAAAAGCAGCGCTCCGGCATGACCCTTGCAACTGCTTTCTACGAGCCGGCGAGATGTGAATGTGAATTATTTAATGCTGTGTCTGGATCTTACAGTCCAGTGGACCCAGACATACATGCTTTAACACATATACACACACGACCTCCCTCTCTTTCTCTCTCTCTCTATCTCTCTCTCACACACAACACAGACACACACGCAACACAGAGACAATATAGCAGTCATCACCGTCTCCATGGCTAGGACACTTCACCAGCATTTAATTTTCAGAGGAGCTTATGTGTTCTGATTGTGTGTTGCTAACTGACAGCTTCCTTTTAGGCCTGCCAAAGGCTGCCAACTAATTTCATATTAACTCTGAGTCTGTGTGTGTGTGTGTGTGTGTGTGGGTCACATTTTCTTTGTGCCTCTCTGGTCTCTAGGAGTCATGACTGGCATTATAGGGTCTTTAACAGCGTGTGTTAGGAATGTGTGTGTGTGTGTGTGTGTTTGTGCGTATGTGTGTGTGTGTGTGTGTGTGGGCGTTGTGTTTCTCTCCACACACAGCAAAACTGAGTGTGTTTTAGGTGCTTCAAAAAGGCATGCAAAGGGGTGTATGAAATATTCAGTAGTTAAGAAACATATTGTAAAAGGCATCCGAGAAAATGATATGTAAAGTCATTTAGTCAGACTTTTACTTCATCTAAAGACTCGTTTGAATATATGTAAATAAATTAGTGCAAGAATTTCTAAACCTCTCTTTGAAGAGGCTCCGTGTCTATCTATAGTTACCATATCTGCTTTAATCATCATTAACTAACTCAGAGGAGCCACTGATACGACTGAACAAATCTATGAACCAACATGCACTTATCTAAATGCAGCAATTCATTTATGTTGATCTTTTGTAATGTTATTTTCATTTTATTATGTATTATTATATAACAGATACATACAATAGTGTAAGAATGATTAAACATGCAGCTTCCTATATGCTAGTTTGTAAGGCCGTGAGATGAGGGAAAAAACATTTTCAGGTATTTATATATTTACAAATAATCTTGCATTCTTTATACTGTATTTTAGGAAATGCTGTGCCAGTTTCAGTCCAATAAAAAGTTGCAAGAAAATGAGAGAAGGGGAGAGAGAGACAGAGAGAGAGAGAGAGAGAGAGAGAGAGACTGAAGAAGGAAGGAAGAGGAGTTCAGAAATACTCTTGTCTCTAAATGAGTTAAACACACAAATCTGTTTTTCAATCTGTCCACCCACGATCCTCTGCTTCATCCTGCCATAGCCAGTCGTCCGTCCCTCCACTAAAGGTCACAGTTTAACCACACTCTGAAACGGCTCCATTACAGCCCTGGAATAGAGCTGACCTCCAATCTACGTTCCAGTAAAGCCTGTGATATGTGAAAAAGCTAACTCCAGCCTGACCTTCCAAACAACTGACAGTGGATCCGTTTTTTAAGCCCACAAAAAGCAAACCTGTATTTAATAACTACAGCTTTACCTAATGATAAATTCTGTGACAGAATCAGTTGTTGGGCTGATTTTGTGTTGGACCCTGAGCTAGTGCTGCCACCTGGCTGAAACTGTGGTCAGTGTCTGTGGTCATTGTATGTGAAACTGTGGTCATTGTATGTCAATGGTGTTCAAATAATTCACAACAAATGGCAGTTTAATAAAAGTACATGAAACCTGGCCCTTCCTCTGCTCACAACACACCGGAAGCAGGTTATTAACAAGCCATTACTGAGTTGAAGAGGAGCAAAAACAGGTAACCACTAATATGTTGCATTTGTTTAGACAGCAAGGAGCCACTCATGGTTTTTTTCTTATATTTTAGAATCTCTTATGACAAACATGAGGTCTGTGTCACATGTGAGACAAGGTCATAGGTCAGCATAATCTCTAAAAACCATATAAACTCAAAGTATGTAAATCCTTTTTACACAAAAAAGGATTTTTCATTTGGGCTAGAACAGTCCAGCTTTCCAGTATTTTCCTCCATCGTATAGCTGCAATAGCCTTATTATGTGTGAAATGTGTTCTATCTGTGGGGTAGATAATTAACCTTGTCTAGTTCCCTGTATTTGACAGTGATTTTATAGAATTAAAGTGGCCTGTATTTAACGCACATGATTATTACTGTTGATCTTGAGTCATTCATTAGAATAACATTAAGAAGGGAGATAGATAAAGATGTTTGAGCAGTAAGAGGAAAGAAAGTGTTTGTCGTTTTAATGAACATTAGATTAGTAGTATTAGGTCACAGCTGTAAAGAACAAGAGAAACTAGAATATATAGAAGGGAACCAGTGCTATTAGTACTTCATGCAAACCAAAGGATTGTACATTTATTCATATTTTACATTAGACTGTCTGTCTATAATTGTGGATGCTCCTGAGTGGTGCAAGCAGTGATGTCACAAAGATCTTTGTCTGGGACCACCCAAACAAGCTGAAAGGTGTAAGAATGAGAGGGTGAAGCAGTTATTAGAGGCAGGTAGGCCCATAGTGTACTTACAATGCATTAAAAATGGTGATGGGGGCCTATGGTTGCTGCAGGGACTAGAGCCCCTCCCCTTTTGTCTCGAAATTAACAGTGCTCTTTTTGATGGGCTCTACAGATAACATAATGCAAAGCTTGTGTGAAACTTAAAACTCTTCCTGGACTGCAGAGTTTGGTAGCATCCAAATTTTAAAATATGATCAACAGTGCTACTCCTTCTCCTGTCTGAAACCGCATAACACTTTCATTTTTAGTTTGGTAGCAATATCAAGACATGGCCTCTTTTCCAAAGTCGGATTCAATAGTTCTGAATTCAGCAAAGAACACTTAAAAACAGCATGGTTTCCTTAGCATAGCGAACTAACCATGATCAGAGCCAGCAAACCCAAAATTTATTGACAACTAACCAAACTGCCAGATTTTTGTAATAACTCCAGTATTAAAATGACTTTGTCTATGATGGTATTTCATAAACTTTTCAATTAAATGTATTTAAATTCCTTCTATTGAAATTTAAATACATTTAATATTCTATTAAGGGTGGCTGGGTGGCCTAGTGGTTAAGGCATCCGCCCTGCGACCAGAAAGTCCGGGTTCGAGCCCCAAGACCACTAGGCACCGCTGAGGTACCCTGAGCAAGGTATCGTCCCCGCGCACTGCTCCCCGGGCGCCGTGTTCCTGGCTGCCCCCTGGGTTAAATGTAGAGAATTGAGCAATTTCCTCTGGGATAAATATAGTATATATATAAAAAATTTAAAAAAGAAATACTTCAGGCCCTGCCTTGACCAAAGGGTGTGCATCAATGTCAGCAATGTAACACAACAAACACAGTAACCCGCTTCTTATTCACACACTCAGAATTAAAGGATAGTTCATCAGTCAGCAGACTGCAATTCACAGCCCACACAAGCTCCTAGACTGCATGCACCATGCACCATGACACAGCTCGAAAGGACACAGTGGCTCACTAGATGGCAGCAGCACATTCTCTGACTTCTCCAAAGGCCTACGGCTAAACCCTCTCTAATGCTGACGCTTTAACAATGAGTCTTTTGAAGCGTGTTCAGAGCAATTGGCCAGCCAGCATTTCTGCTTTCTACAAAGTAATGTGATCAACCTCACACGGCTACTGAGTCAGGGCTTTCTGATTAAGAAATGAAAACGTGAAGGAAAAAAAATCAGAGAAAGGGCGACCGAGGGAGAATCTGAGATAGAAGGAACTTGTTCAGATTTTGGACAGTGCATACTTCTTCTTATTAGTTTATTTTTTCAGTAGGGGCTGGTTAACGTGCGCGCGCGCGTGTGTGTGTGTGTGTGTGTGTGTGTGTGTCTTACCCAGTCCCTTAATGTGCCTCTGTGCTCAGATACAATGTGTCTTTGTGAGTCCTTGGCACACAGTCAGAAATAGTCTCTGATTAGAGCATCATGGAGAAGAAGAGAGAGAGAACTCCCCTTAATTATCTGCACTGCACTCATCTCTACTTTTTATGACCTCTAAATATTCCTTCATGTCCTGCTCATTCTCAGTTGCTCTCTTCACCCCTCAGTTAGAATAATTTTTAAAGTTATTCAAGGAATTTCTTTTACTGCCAACATAAAGTCTGATAAAAAAAACATAAAATACACATACACAAAACGTGCAGTACACGTTTGACTCTCTGTACAGTACCAGGGGTTCTTTGCTAGTAGAGACCTTTATGAACCATTTATGACAGCTGTTCCATCACAGAGAAAACCATTTAATCAGGTAAAGTATGATTCAAATGATTCTATTTAAAATCATTGCCTCATCTGAAGGCCTACTGTTCTGGAGTGTAGTGTACATACAGAACATGAGTTATGTAGAGATATAAAGTTTATAATGTTGCCAAACTTCATGTGGGAACTTTACAGAAGAAGAAAAAAAACACCCATTTACGTTTATCAGACGCTTCCATACTTTAACTACATTTATTTACATTTACATTTATGGCATTTAGCTGACGCTCTTATCCAGAGCAACGTACATCAGTGCTTAAGAATTCCAC
>JBBPDH010000011.1:7651528-7663515 GCA_037974565.1 Clupeocharax schoutedeni | reverse complement strand
ACACACACACACACACACACACAAACACACACACACACACACACACACACACACACACACACACACACACACTATGGACAGTTCAGTCAAATTTTACCACATCTTGTTTTAGAAAGCCACTTTCTCTTCTCCTCTCTTGCTTTCAGTTTCAGTTCTCTTCACTGAATCTTTATGTTGCATGGCTCAAAATATTGCCAGCAAATTACATGAATAGTATCCATTATAGTAACACTCATTGTTTATGTATCCTCACTTTCTCTCCAAATCTCCTCTCCCTCTGTTTCAGTTTTCTGAAGATGTTCTCTGATAAGAAACGAGTGGAGACAGCAATGGAGCAGTGTGGCCTTGTGGCTAATAGGGTAATCGGTCATTAAGCAATATTTTGTTCAATAATCAATTTATCATTAATTACATGGGTCAAAATCATTAGAGATAAGTTTATCTGGGTTTTGTGGTGCTTTTCATGCTGCTTTTAAATCTGTGGTTAGGTTTTCCCTTGCACATACAGTTTTTGTCATGAAGCTAGTTATATATTGCATGACAGTTGGTATAATTAGCATATAATAATCACATGCTAAACATTTTTGAAGAAACAGTGGTAGCTGACTGACACTGATCATTATATCTATGCCACAGTGTGGCCTGTCTGACTTCACACTGAAAATATTGAAATAGTTACTTGATTGGTGCCTGCAGTTTAATAAGAACCGCATGCAAGTCTGTTGCACAAATAATATTACTCATAATTCAAACAGTTGATATGACTGGAAAACACTAAAAGCAGATCTTATATCGGCAGTGTGTTGTGGTTTCTGATGATAGCAAAAAAAATGTTGACCTGTGTTATAATCCCATTTTATCTTTTGTAATCACTTTGCACTTTCTGTTTGTCCTTGTATTTCTATCTCATGCTTTTGCTGATATGCTCATCCATCTCTTCTTCATTCTTTTGTCTTAAAAGATTATGTGCTCAGTTTGCAGTTACGTCCATGTAATTAAATTTTAATGTTGGTGGGAAAAGTGCAGATCTGATCTGCAGAACAGCCGCTCTAAGACTTAATTTTGCTGCTGTGTGCTGCCCTCTGCTGGTGTAAATTAGAAATCATTCAAGCAACCAAGAGATTGTAGAGTTTAGTCTGAAGAGGTTCTTCCCATTCAGCATGCACATTTTTATTGGCAGTATGAATGGCAGAGTTTATCGTTGAATAAATCACAGCTCTACAGCCCCTATCATCCTAATTATTTACTTATGCCAGTCCAGGTCTGAAGCTGTTCCTGGCTATAGAAATGTTTTGTACTGTTTAATTGTGAAGGGAAGAATTTGATTTCATTTGATTGATTGATTATATACAAAATGTATTTATTTGGTTCAGGAGAATCAAAATTGTGTTTTAAAAGCATATAAAACACAATTAAATTCTGTTATTCAGCAGTAAACTACCGAAGATGTAATGAAATGCTTTTCTGTGTCTTTCAGGCAGATGGTATCAAGCTGGATGACTTCACATGGGATAAATTCCAGAACTTTCTAAACAGCCTGTGTCTGAGGCCCGAGATTGAACGCATCTTTTTGGAGCTGTAAGTCATGGAGAGATGATGAGTGCTTTATCTGGACCATTTCCTCCCTGAAAATGTACACTATATGGACAAACATATTGGGACACCTCCTAATGTTTTCAGTTCAGGTTTCAGTCATATCCATTGCCGCTGGTGTATATTATGAAGCACCTGCTCACGAAAATGGGTTGTTCTAAAGAGCTGTAAAGAGTGTGGTATAGATGCTCTGACTGCAGTATCTTGTTTAAATAGTTGACTCAGATTTAAAGCTGTTTTTCAGGTAAGAAACAGTTGTGGACTTCTTAAGCACTGATGTATGTCGCTCTGGATAAGAGCGTCAGCTAAATGCCGTAAATGTATCCCAATATTTTTGTTAATGTAGTGTAGCATAGATTTAAATATCTTTAAAGGCATTTAACCTGATTGTTCATTTCAAATGTAGACACCATCTCTTAATTAAATGCAGAGGTGTAATAATACATGCTTTTGTGTTAAAAATGTATGTAACTAAAAATGAGTTAGCTTACATATAGATCTGTGCTTCAGTACAAAAGGGAGGTCCTACAGGACTGCAAGCTTATAGAGCTATAAAAAAATATTACTGGCAGTAGTTTATATGAAAGATTGCAAAAGAAAGACCCCTCATTACTTTAAATGTTGATGGGTTTTATTAAAAATTAGGTCAGATTTAAAATATAGCCCCTGTGCAAATGATAAAAACAAAGGTGGGCTGTAATAGATATGTATTTCTCCGTGACTTTATTTTGTTTGTGTGTGTTTAGTGGCTCGAAAGGCAAGCCCTTCCTTTCCCTAGATCAGGTGCTGGACTTCGTCAACCAGAAGCAAAGGGACTCACGTCTAAATGAGGTTCTGTACCCTCCTCTCAAACGAGAGCAGGTCCGGCAGCTCATGGAGAAATATGAGAGGAACCCTAGCCAGCTTGAGAGAGGTACACTCTCTCTCACACTCACATACTCAGGTGCACTGTATGATGAAGATCATAATGAATGAATGTGTGTGTTTGTTTGGCTGTGTGTGTAGATCAGATCTCTCTGATGACTTTTAGCAAGTATCTGGGTGGAGAGGAAAATGCAGTGGTTCCCCCAGAGAGGTTTGACATCATGGATGACATGAACCAGCCGCTGTCTCACTATTTTATCAATTCCTCGCACAACACCTACCTCACAGGTTAGTACACTTTTTACACACATTGTGTAAATGCTGTTGGAGGAACAGACTGGTATAAATGGGCTAGTATGGCTAGGCTTTAATGGAAAAATTATGTATCAAAATAAACGTTCGTCTTTGGCATCCACATTGTACTTGCTGCTCAGAAATGACTACACACATATTTCTGTAACCCTTTGAAAAACAGCTGTACCAACAGATCATAAGAAATGTATGAACTGCCTAAGGTTAGGCTGCTTTACTCAGCTCAGGTGGCAGATTCGCTCAGAATTTGTGTTCCTTTATGCAGGCTTCTGCATGAGGCTGGCATCTGGACCCATAGAGTGTACATAAAACATGTCCCCCTCTCTCTGCAGTGGGTCAGTTGACAGGGCTGTCCTCAGTGGAGATGTACAGGCAGGTGCTGCTGACAGGCTGCCGCTGTATTGAGCTTGACTGCTGGAAGGGCCGTCCACCTGACGAAGAGCCAGTCATCACACATGGCTTCACTATGACAACTGAAATCCCATTCAAAGTGAGACCACCATTCACTGAATTCTATTGTCTTCCTGCCTGTCACACTGTCAGTTGCACATGTGTAGCATGATTGTTAAATACATCATCTTTTACTCTTGCTTTTCTTTCCTTCGTTCTTGCCCCCCCTCTCTCGTTACACTCGCTTTACATTTATTTGGATTTATATTTTCACACATGTTTTTTCTCTCACTCCCCTAACAGGAGGTGATTGAAGCCATTGCTGAGAGTGCCTTTAAAACCTCGCCTTATCCTGTCATCCTCTCTTTTGAGAATCATGTTGACTCGTAAGTGCAGCCCTTTTACTGTGTGTATGCATTTAAATATATGTGTATATTGCATGGAATACTTGTTTTGATCCATTCAATCAATGCAGAACATTACTACCAATATTTTACTATTTTGTTCTACCCTCCCCATTCCCTCTCTGTTGTTCCTCAACTCCTCTCTATTAGCACGAAGCAGCAGGCTAAGATGGCGGAGTATTGTCGCTCCATATTTGGCGATGCTTTGCTCATCGATCCGTTAGAGAAATACCCGGTGAGTCAAAGGTGAACACAGGGGTGTGCTCGTATGATGAACTAATTTGCCATAACCTTTGCTTTAATGGGTTTCTAATGGTACAGACACTGTAATGAATGTAGCATAGTAAAATTGATCAAGTCTTAATAAATAAATTTAGCCAAAGAAAAAGATCACAAATATGTTTGTCTAGAATGAACCTGATTTGTAAATAAACAAAACATTGAAATGACTCAAAGTTTTATTGGAATGCATGTAAATACATATCTTTGCATTTCTCTTATGGTTATTATTAATTGTTGGCGACACATCATTGATGGCTGTCTTGGGTGAACACAGTACCTTTTAAGGCAGAGATGTGTGCCGTTAACAGATACAGGCTTCTCACGAACACTCCCAAAACATGCTTTCTGCAGCTGGTCCCAGGTCAGCCATTGCCGAGTCCTCAGGAACTGATGGGGAAAATCCTGATAAAGAACAAGAAGAAACATCATCACAGAGCATCTAATGGAGGTAGTGTCAGACGCAGGGTAGGAGAGGGAGCTGATGAGCAAGCATCACCACCTAACGGTCAGCATTCATAAACATACACCAGCTTCCTGCATTCTCTTTTTTTTTGTCCATCTCTCATTCAGAGAGGCATTTGAGTCATTTACTCTTGAGTATATGAGTATGTCAGATTCACTGAAGCATTTCCCATATACTGCCCTGCATTCAGTGAAATGTATGAGTCAGAAAGTCATACATTTTGTGAAATGTACACATGTGCAGTCACATTCTGTTCAAAATGAGTCACATTTCCCTCAGATTCTGCCATGCAGTTCATTTGCAAGTTCGTTTACATAATTTATTTTTTCAGTGGTGAAACTGACTCTTATTGTGCTTGTCATGTATGCTTCCATTTTGCTTCCATTCCATTTCCATTCATGATAAGATCTGTATTTAGATTGCCCATTGAATGAAGGTGAAGCCAGCCAGATCATGTCCAATGGGGGTGAGAAGCTGGCAGAGAGAATGAGCAAAGACAGCGATATCCGCAAATCCATTGGTGGGTTGGAGCCTGATGGAGTTTGGAACAGTGCAGTCTGGTGCAACTGGTGCTACTTCATAGTTTATGGGTGAAACATTTCTGGCTTATTTTTAATTACATTTTTTCATTTATGGTGATTTGCACATATTGCTGAAGATCGGGGGGATGGAGAGAGTGATGAAGAGGAGGAGGAAGAGCCTGTGCCAGATCCCAAAAAACACAATTCTGATGAGGTGGACATCCTGTTCTCTTTGTGATTAAACTGTGAATGTTTCAAATATGTGAGCGCATTTATAGTAGATTTCCAGATTACCAAGTGCTTTATTATTATTTTGTTGAAATGTCAAGTACATTGTTAACATTGCTTTTTTATTTAAAAAAACTATTCTTTATTCTTTATTCATGAAAGCATGGATAGACTAAAATATAAAAATACAGCATTAAAGGTTTGTTTGTGTCACGGTGGTGGGAGCTAACCCCCCACGACCGAGAGCTATCCTGAAACGAGGAGTCTAGACACCAGGGCTTCGTTCTGCAGTGCTCTTTATTCAAAGTTGAAACCAAAAAGGCACGAGGGCCAGAACGAAAGCAATGTTAAGAAACTAAGGTTTACACAAGCATGAAACAGAAGCTCAGATCGACGATGGACAGAGAGGGGAACACTGACAGACACAGACCTTAAATACACAACACCAAAATAACAGAAACACAAGACAGCTGAACTCAGGAGAACATGACCAATGGGAAACATGAGGTAATTAACAGAAACAAGACCAGAGGCAGGTGACAAGGACCAGACAGGAACAAGGGGGACCCCTAGTGGGTCTGCTAGGGAACAACAGGGACAAGGGCCAGACTGGGACAGATATATAGGGACACAACAGGGCAGGACCACACAGACTAGACAGGCTTACTACAGACAGGGCATACACAGACAGTACACAAGAACACAAAACTAAACGGCAAGGAACTGGATAGGAACATGTAGGGGGAACACAGACTGAGCAGGGACCTGGGGGCGACACAAGAGACAGAACAGACAGTTTGCTCCATTGCCAAGCTTAAAACATGGTTGAAGTAGAACCATGTACTAAAAACGAAGAAAACCTGCTTGAATTTCACACACTAAACTGTTTGCACTCTGTCTTTCATCTCCTCCTGCTTCATGTCTCCTCTCTCGTGAACGTACAGGGAACAGCATCTAGTGAAGTCAACGCTACAGAAGAGATGTCCACATTAGTCAACTACGTTGAACCAGTCAAATTTAAATCATTTGAGGTTGCAACAAGTGAGTTGTGTGTTTGAAATTCTTAAGAATGAATGACTGCCTGTCAATATTAGCACAGAAACATCACAATACAAATTAACTTCTTTCTTTCATGTTTTTCTTCTCTTTTCTGCTCAGAGAGAAACAAGTATTTTGAAATGTCATCTTTTGTGGAGACCAAAGGCATGGACACACTGAAGAACTCACCCGGCGACTTTGTGGAGTATGCTTTGCATATGTGTACTTTAACATGAAATCACACATTACACACTACTTGATCCTACTTCCTGAACCTAAGTATTGGCAATATTAAACATAGAAGACCTCTAAAATTGGATCACTTTATTTAATAAATACATTTAATAAATTAGTGCAAACCTATAAGCTTGTGATATTAGTTTAATTGGGTTTTCTATTTATTATCATCACATTCAGATTTATAGGATTAATAGAAATTCACAGAAGCCTAAAGGGCTCACAGACTATAGCACCACACTGATTACAGTTCTGTTTCCTGAACTGTATGTGTGTTCAGGTACAATAAGAAGCAGATGAGTCGAATCTATCCTAAAGGCACAAGGGTGGACTCCAGTAACTACATGCCTCAGCTCTTCTGGAACGTGGGCTGCCAGATGGTGGCACTTAACTTTCAGACTCTTGGTGAGTCTCTTCCACAGTGCTTTAAAATAAAAACACTTTATCATGTCAACTTTATTTATATAGCTCTTTCTACAGCTGTATTTTTCACTAAGACGCTTTACAGAATCCAGACCTGAGCCCATTGTGAGTACACCAGAGGAAGGTGGAGTCAAAGAAAAACTCCCTGAAGCTAAAAGAATAAACCTTGAAAGGAACCAAACCTCAAAATGTTATTGTTTCTCTGGTCAAATTTCTGTAAGACTCAAGGCATCAAAATCTTGATTAGGGGTGTTTGTTTACAATGACTCTGAGTGATCTTTTATTAAGCAGCCCCAACTTTAGATCGAAGGTGTTTTTGCAGGTTATTTGAGGGAGTTTAGATTTTAAAAGTGGTTAAATAAAACCTGTGTGGTTTGCAGAACATATACTGTCAGACTGGAACCCAAGTGGTGTCTCAAGACAGCTAGCAGATGGTTGATTTTGTCAGGAGCTGTCTGATTTACTTATCCTCCTTGCTGGCATGTGGTGTTCTGAAAAAAATGAGAACCACAGACTTCAAAGGGGGGGGGGCTTCTTCTCAAATGTAGATCAGTTGTCAGTGTAACAACTGGTTTATAAATGCACAAGTGCTCAGGTTTATTAGTTACATATAACTGATCAATTTGGTCTTTGTTCCAGTAATCAGAGTTTTGGAAAAATAAAGTAAAAAAAAAAGTTACTACACAATAATACATCATGCAAAGTAAATGTCTGGGGGTTTTTTTCTTGCTTTTTTCTCTCAAAATGAATTAAATGGACTATAAAAGATTAAAGCTTTGCATTAATATTGTGTTCTTGCTTGTAGATTTGCCCATGCAGCTGAACTTGAGCGTTTTTGAGTACAACGGCCGTAGTGGGTACCTGCTGAAGCCGGAGTTCATGAGACGGACAGACAAACATTTTGACCCCTTCACTGAGGATATAGTGGACGGCATTGTGGCTAACACTGTCAAGATTAAGGTAGTTTGGGTGGCCACAATATTCACCATCAGTGCATCTGAAATAATAGGCATTGTCAAGCTCAGGGCAGAAGAGAAAATGCACTTTTTGTGAAATGTTTAAAATGAAGTGGGTGCCCACCAGACCATTCTATGTGGTTTTACTCACCAGACCGTTCTGTGAAGTTTTACTCAGAAGGCTTTGAACTGCCGCTGATGCAGCATTTTGGAGGGGGTCAAGTCTTTTGCTAACTGCTAACATTCTGACTTCCATTTAGCTGAGTGATGGACAGAGTGAGGCCAGTTGTGCTCTTTTGGACTTCTGGCCATAAACAGAAATCTCAAGGGATTGAACTCATAATCTTCCAGTGATAGGTCCAGTGATAGACAATTAGGTAGATGACAGCAAATACTTTTCTAGCACATCTTTGAGGCCTGTGCCTCCATTAAGCCATTGTAGCTGCTGCCATTGTCAAAAAAAAAAAAGCTTCCAAAAGTATACTGTTTAGACACTACTGCTAATTAATGCTTTTTTTAAGACAGAAATGAACAATCAAATATATTTACGAAAGTTTTGTTTTGCTGTGTTATGTGTCTAAATTATCACGCAAAAGACTGTGTAGACGTGCCCCACAGACTTCATTATGTGTTAAGATTCAATGTTACTGTTTCAATTTGTTCTATTTTGCCTGCATGTAGATGGTTTCTGGTCAGTTTCTGACCGATAAAAAGGTGGGTGTATATGCAGAAGTGGACATGTTCGGACTACCTACTGACACAAAGAGGAAATTTCGCACTAAAACATCCAATAATAACTCTATGGACCCAGTTTGGGAAGAGGAGGCGTTTGTCTTTAGCAGAGTAAGTATATTGCTAATAAGGTTGACCTAGACTGAAACTTCCCAGTTTAACATGTATATGATCGCATGAACATGAATGCATGATATTTTTTCTCTTTGTCTCTCTCTCTCTGTCTCTCTGTCTCTCTCTCTGTCTCTCTGTCTCTGTCTCTGTCTCTCTCTCTGTCTCTCTCTCTCTCTCTGTCTCTCTGTCTCCCTGTCTGTCTCTCTCTCTCTCTCTGTCTCCCTGTCTCTCTCTCTCTCTCTCTCTCTGTCTCGCGTGCGCATTGTCCCTTTCTCTGTTTAGGTTGTGTTGCCTACATTGGCATCACTAAGGGTGGCAGTATTTGAGGAGAATGGAAGGTTCATTGGCCACCGGATATTACCAGTTGTGGCTTTACGCCCAGGTCAGTACACAGCATGCCATTTCTACAGGAATTACTTGAACTTGTTTCTGCATTAGTGTTTCATGAACAAATGTGACAGTAGTAGCTCAGATACGAGCTGTGTATGTGTGTGGATGTTCATGTTACTTTTTTTTCTCAGGGTACCACTACATTAATTTGAAGAATGAGCTCAATCAGCCACTTTTGTTAGCTTCTGTACTGGTGTACACTGAAGTTCAGGACTACATCCCCAATGCACACCAACGTAAGAAGACTCAGCATTTAATCTGCCATAAGACCAGGCAGATAAGCAATTTTGAAAAATTGATTAATCTTGACAAAAGTATTTATTAAATGTTTTTATTTAACACCATCAGTTTAATATAGTGTGTATATATAGGCCATTTGACAAGACTAAATTAAATGTAAAAACTAAAATTTAGACAGATTTGCAAAATCCTGACTTATTCACCTAATTATACATTTTGGTGGTAAAAAAAAAAGCCTTTAGAGCAGTTTTAATAAATGTTGTTCTAATAAAGAGATGCAGATGTTTTTAAACTGTCACACATGCCTTTCTGGATCTAAAATGTCTGTTATTTACAGGGTGTGAAATTTCTTTTAAATGTATTTATGTGTGTGGTTCTGGGTTAGGCTATGCTGATGCCCTGACCAATCCTATCAAGCATGTGCTGGACCAGAGAGAGAGGCAGCTGGCTGTTTTAATGGAGGACAGTAACTATGTCAATAAGGTGTGTATCACAACATTTAATTAGCGTTATTTGATATGCAAATAATATGTCTGCCTTATCTGATTTGTGTTTTTGTGTGCATGCAGCAAGTTGCTGTTAAGCCAGATGAAGAAGAGAAACCAGAAGCCAGTGTTGTCGCAGTTGTTGACTTTCCAAGTTTACCCTCGCCAACCCCTCCTCCGCTGGAACCTGATATAATAGCTCCTGCACCAGGTACAGCATCAAGAAACAACCAAAAGAAGAATAAATCAGACATTAAAAATGTCACATCCGCTCTCATTTTGCCATATGTCACCTCTAGTTAATTGATCCAACATTTCTCTCATGTATGCACTTTATCACCATTATCATTATTTTAATGGTTTTTTTTGTTTGTTTTTTTTTTTTCAAACCCAAAATTAAAAATCTGAAACCAATGCCCTGGTTGTGTTAAAACCAATATAAAATACCTGGTCTCAGCTGTTAAAACAATGTATTGAAATTTTTGGTACCACTGTACTGAAGGGTGGCATTCAAAAAATGTTCATGATGTTAAATCTATTTGGGCAAAGCAGTTTGTTTTCTTATTTCAGAATATTACACGATTCTTATTAATATTTATGATACGTAATGAAATGCTTAATGCTATACTGCAATGATACGAAAGGCTACAGGCTAACAACTATGATGTTAAGAGGGAAAACGTTTATGCCACTATAATTTAAATTGTTTTCCTGTTTCAGTTTAACACTGTGTGCAAGCATGCACATTTGGTAATGTTTGACATGGCACCAGGGTCTTCCTTTGTGCTGAGTCTGTTGAGTGAACTGCTTGTTATTGTGTGTAATATTTTAGGCCAGAAGGAAGACCTGGTCCTCAGCATACTTGCAGGTAGGGGTTGGTACCCATCATCATCAACATCATGCTCATTGTCATTAGTCACATTCTCACCGCATCATCAGACCAAGCTTTCTGTCAGTATAAAGTTTTTTATGTGTGTTTATGTAATACAGTGATAGAGCCTCAGTCCATAGATGAGCTGAAGCAGCACAAGTCTTATGTGAAGTTGCTGAAGAAACAGTGCAAAGAACTGAAGGAGCTACGCAAGAAGCATCTTAGGAAGGTATAATGCACTCACATGACCTTACACATGTGCACTCAGTATCAGTAATGCCATTTTGGGTTTTTAATGGAAATCCCAGTATTTAAATGAACTCACCAGCATTTAAATGTGTTCAGTGAAAAGATTTCATGATGGTATTAATGCATTTTGAACTTACTGAGAAATACATACACTTATAGTTGTGGCTGGGTGATGACACAACTTTTGTACATGTATCATATTATATGAGCAATGTGTTAAGTTTATTATACTTTGCTACATGTTACTTTTTGGTTAATTATAGTGATAGAGATGCAAATAGTGATAATTATTGTGATAGTGATGTAAATACCATCACTATCACAACATGAAGTGTGTTCTTGGGCTGTGTGCGTGTCCTATTAGGTGTGGTCTCTCAGTAAGGAGCAGAAGACGAGGTCTAACCAGATGAACTCTGACATCCAGAGACGCAAGAGTCAGGTGGAGAAAAGGCTCCGCAGCAGCATGAAGAAAAAGTATGGGTGAAAAGAAGGACGCTTTCTGTTGACTTAAGTTGTGCCAATTGAATGTGTGTATGTGCGTTTTTTAACGAACGTGTGTGCATGCAAGTGTAAAGTGCTTTTTTACAAAGGCTAAATATTTGTTTTTGGGTGGTAAGGTTACAGTTACAATTAAGTTTGGCTGACTTAGATCAGGGGTTTCAAACTCCGGTCTTGGAGGGCTGGTGTCCTGCACAGTTTGATGGTTCTCCTACTTGAACACATTCACTAAACCTGGCAATTAACTGATAAGCTGAAGCAGGTGTTTCTGAGCAGGGAAATCACCAATATGTTCTGGTGTTTCACACCCGTGACTCAAAACTCAAATATGTGTTGGTGTAAATATGTGACATGTTATTATATATTATATACTAGTGCTTGCATATGGGCGAATGACAAAGAAAAAACTTGAGAGGGGATGTCCAGAATAGGTGCAGTCAGTAGTATCGCATGATGCAATTATGAAGGTTAAATCCTGGCTTACCTGACCCTTCTGGATAAAGATGCCAATAGTGACTTTGAAAGGGTTCATCCCTGGGGCACAAGTAGCAGGAGCTTCAGTCACAAAGATTTATTTAGGTTTATGGGCAAGACATCAGTAAATAGTGTTGAATTTAAATAGGGGCAGCTGGTAGCCTAGTGGTTAGGGCATTCGCCCTGCGACCAGAAAGTCCGGGTTCGATTCCCAAGACCGCTA
>JBBPDH010000011.1:7622240-7634328 GCA_037974565.1 Clupeocharax schoutedeni | reverse complement strand
AGCACGAAATTCAACCTCTGCATTTAACCCATTCACCAAGTGAAGCAGGGGGCAGCCAGGAACACGGCGCCCAGGGACGGTACCTTGCTCAGGGTACCTCAGTGGTGCTTAGCGGCCTTGGGGATCGAACCCAGTCTTTCTGGTCGCAGGGCGGATGCCTTAACCACTAGGCCATCCAGCTGCCCCAAAGTCATGAAGTCATGAAGGTGGAGTCATGAAGGTGGATGGAACAGGTACAGTACTGCGCAAAAGTCTTAGTTTGAAGTCATTTGTATCAGCAGTGTGTTTCTTTCTGCTGGCAACAACACAGCTGAACATTAGAGCAAATGCAAACAAACAAGCAAGCAGTATCAAGATTCCTTTTCTTGTAATATTTTGTGAGCTGGTTAGAAGAACACAGGTTTGGATCCAGGTTTCTGCTCAGTTCCTCCAGTCATTGGGTGAATGAATAAAATTCCATAATCAACATCTAATTTAATCTACTGAAGTAAAAAGAGCCAAACCTGGTATTTGATGGAACAGCAAGTAAAACTGGACTTCCATTAGACAAGAGGTCTGGAAATGGTTCAGCAAACACTTTGGCACACAAAGCCACCATTTCCTGTATTAATGTTGTTTGTGTTTGTTGTAATTTAAGTATTTTAGCACAAACACTACTGCCCAGCAGTAAACAGCTTTTAAGCATAATTTTCACAGGTGCCTAAGACTTTTTCACAGTACTTTAATTGAAAGCCCCTGCCTCACACACACAGAGATCAGAGAAAGAACCCATGTGTATCAACTAAAGTTGGAAGATATAAAAATCCTGAGCAAATGAGAATGGGTGTGTTGTTGAGGCCGTTCATTCAGATGGAAGGCACTTTGATGCTTCTCTGTAGGAGCAGAACGACACAACGTAATTAATAATTAGAATGTAGTTAGAAAAGCATTCAAATTAATGTGGCATTAAAAGCAAAATGAGTGACAAACTAGCCTTACAAAGAGACCGAGCGAAGAAATGCACAACATTCACACATACACTACTGTCAAAATTGAGTCAAGGTTGTCACACACACACTAGTGGATATTTCATGGGGTCTCTTGCTTTTTTTTACTTACCTTTTCTGCTCCATCATGCAAATACGTAACTACTTTCCCATCCACCCACCACACTCCACTTTTGCAGTTTTTTATTCATCTCAAAAGACCAACAGTTTTTTTTACTGATCAAAGGTTTCAGGATAAACAGAATTGGTATATAATTATGTGGAAAAATAGCTTGTTACATCCTCATACATTAAAGTTAGATTTCCTTCTCCTGAAAAGTTGCTTCAGAGTTGTGACGTTTTCGTACAGTGCTAAAGAGGATTCACCATCCGGCTTAATTCCAGCTTCAACTACTTACTATGCAAATATTAATACTGCCTAATGACTTGTAAGAGCACAGCAGTTATGTGTGTGTGTGCGCGCGCGCGTGTGTGTGTGTGTGTGTGCATGCCCTCTTGTTCTTTCTGCCTGTCAAAACACAAAGTCAGTGACACCCCGACACACCACTTTCCCTGATTGGATCAGGACACTGGGAGATAAGCCAGCAGACACATTTCACTCACACACACTAAAATTAATCTGTGTGTGTCAAGCTTAATTTGTAACCCTTATAACAAAACCTCAATAATAATAATAATAACAATAATAATAATAAAGCAATAAAGTCATAGGTAATAAATACCTTTAAAATGATTAATAAGCTGTTATAACAAATAAATAAAAAAAAAGCCAGGAATGACTTCTGGCTTGCCAAATAGTGAGGCTGCACTCATCTATACTGTTAAATCTGTCTGTTTTGAAGTGGTTAATTAATACAATAATTTATAAGCCCTTTCTGGCCCCATAAACCATTCTAGTGTTTCTCCCTTGTAGTCATTTTACAACTACAATTCATTCAGCAAAAAAAGAAGATAACTGAAAAACATTCTTAACTTCTTTAATGTACAATAATGTCATGAGTTTTATTCCATGTCATTTTAGAACATTTCCATTGATTCATTCATCATGAAATGGTCACACATTGTAAAGGACGGCTGGCTTTCAAATGGCGCAAATAAATAAGCAACCAAAACAAACAAACAAGACAAAAAAATCCTTTTTGATATGACAGCAATACATAACATCACATTTGGATGCATCCGTACCCCTCCCATCCCAGTCATTTCCTTTGTGTGTAAGAGTACAAGAAGAATCAATCATTCATTTTGATGGGGAATATCTCAGCACTGTGCTTTTCGAGAAATATTAAATACACTTTCATAAAACACATACTCAAGGCCCCCTAGTGGCTGTGAGCCACTCTGAGCCACTGTTTGTACTGCGTATAAACAAGACTCCGACAGCAGGGAATTACATTTCCATTGCCTACGACTGCATTCCCCATGACTGATCACCTACTTATTCGAATCTTAATCCAGATACGCTCTCCACCTAATCCCCCCCATTCTTCATCAAAAACATTACCCAGCCCCCTTCCCCTCCTCTCTCCATTCTCTCAGCCTCATTCAGAAAACTCTTCGGCTATCTGTTAATGGAATCCAATTACAGCAGTTGTTTTTGCATTGGGATGTTCTGGCCTGGCCCCCAATTCATTAAGACTTAAGAGCAAACAGACTGCAGGAAAGAAAAGTAGTGACCTTATAAGGCGATTACCATACACACACACACACATATATATATACACACAGTATCAACAGGCTCAGACAAGACAATGACTCTCTGGAATGGTTGCCTAGCAACAGGAGGTCCTAAAAATACACTGCATACGCATCCTATCACTCAAAACAATGTATTAGGCTGAGGCAGCTACTCCGAATAGCTAAACGTCTGCACAAGTACTAAATCTGTCACACTTCTTCCTTTATCCCCTCCCCTCTCCCTTCTTTCATGTGTGTGTGTGACTATTTCATCGATCATTCTTAAAATACAGAAGCACGCTAGACAGAGACAGAGAGAGAAGTGTTAATAACTCTCTCTTCTCTCTCTCTCTATCACTCTTTTGTTGTACAATTTATCTTCACAGTAAACCCAACTGTTACAAATACTGGCCTTGACAACATAAACAATAATGATGGATAGCAACAGTAACATCAGAGTTGTAATTTGACAACAGCAGTAAAGTATTGTAATCAGTATATCAAAATAATAACAATAATAATAATAATGATAATAATAATAATAATAAGAAGAATAAAACACATTTAATCAGTGTGTTCCTATGAGAATGTGTTTACATGATTCGAACACTTAGCCCTCTTTAGGGGGCCTGCTGTGGCAAAGGTCATTTCCTGTGCTCCTCCAGTATTTCCATAGTGACATTTTCCCTTTGATGCAGTAAAGGTGGTTTCCATCCATGCTAAATGCCATCACATACACTGCTACCTTGGTCTCATCAACACTTTAGCTCACAGATTGGTTCTTGGTAAAGTTTCATCTCAAAAAGTTTCATTAAACATAAACAAACCAAAAGAAATTATTTTTTTACACTCAGCCATGTCTTGGATAAAATTAGTTTACACAGTCAGTGAAGATGCTTGACAGACTATCCTTTTTTAGTCTGGGAACTGGGCAGCAACTGTGTCCAGTCTTTTTAGTTTTCAATAGTCCATATCATCTTCAGTCCCATCCTTAACATTTTCTGTTCATTCTGATTGGTCCTTTTCTGGTCCTTATTAAGTCCAGGCTCAGAACGTCCTTCATCCTTCAGTAAACAGTTTTTGTACAGAAAATTATTCCTATCTAAAACAAACTTCAATTCTTCCACATATGAACACATACGGCAAGCCAATCAGTTAACTTCAATCCAATTTTTAGAATTTCATGCTTTTGTCTTGGTCCAAATGTCTTCTAGAATATCTTTATTACAATTACACGATAACAACTTGACGCCATTGGCACTTGACACCATTGAAAAGGAGTAGAAAAACACAGCTTTCAGGAAACCAGATCTTCAGACTTGAACAGGAGTGAGTGATTAAAGAAGGAGGAAAAAAACTATAGGCTCACTGGTTACTGGTACACTCTTAAAAATAAACGAGCTAAAAGGGGGTTTTCATTAGCAACACCATCAAAACTATTTCTGATTCCTCAAAGAAATTTTCACGTTTGTAAATGTGTGAAAAGGACCTTTGTAAAGGACATAATGTAAGGCTCCTGATCCAATTTTCCAAAAATTATTTTCCTTGAACTGTACGTTCCAGCCAGGAACCACTGAGCGATCTTTATTTTTAAGAGTGTATAGACAATTTTAAGACTTCAGAGTTCTTACAGTAAGGCAAAAGGAGAACGGAACCCACAGTAAGGGACTTCTGTAGAGAACAGAGAAGAAAGACAAGGAAAAGTTTATAGAGTGGGAACCATACAGACACTCACTGTCTTATCTGAAAGACTAAAATGTGTCAGAAGACTGTTCTACTGTGAGAATTTGACCTAAAGTCTCTTTACATGCTTTGTTCTTTAATCTCTCTCTCTCTCTCTCTCTCTCTCTCTCTCTCTCTCTCTCTCTCTCTCTTTCTCTCTCTCTCTCTCTCTCTCTCTCTCTCTCTCTCTCTCTCTCTCTCTCTTTCTCTCTCTCTCTCTCTCTCTCTCTTTCTCTCTCCCTCTCTCTCTCCTGGTTAATCAGTGCTTATTCTTTCTTTATCTCCAGATTATTTAAAGAGTTAGCCAGCTCCCCACAGGATGGCCTCTACTGCATCCGAAACTCAGGAACAAAGACATCAAAGGTGCTGCACAGCGTGATGTATATGCAGATGTATAGGATGTTCTGCAGTTGTGAAATGAGTGGATGTGTTTCTTATCTGTTTAAATTTACACAGCTCTTTTTCTGACATGTAGGTGCTTGTGGTCTGGGACGTGAGTCTGAACAAGGCCAGAAACTACCGGATCTTTGAGGAGGTACCTGTCATGAGCATCATGTGTAAAATAAAGACACACACAAAACCGAACAGATAAAATACACCCTGTTACCCTTAAAGGGAAATCATATCACTCAGTCATTGAAATATAAACAAAAACGTGCGGCTTGATATGCAATGATGTGCTGTGATTTCTTTAAATTGGGTGTCAATGGCACTAGATGTCACAAAGTCCACAACAGAAATATAGTCATTTTATGTTTTATGTTTCATGCCAAAATCTTCTCAAACTATTTTCTTATAAAACAGTGTCTCAGACATCATGTCGCTTGTCCATAGCTTTTTCTTGTAATGTCTTTCTGTGAGAGTGCTTTTAGGCGCATCTGGTTTCATTCTGTGCATGACTCTATACATTTCTGTAGAAATCATCTTAACTAAAAAATTGTGCAGAAACTGTGAATAATTGTTAGAATTTTCATTTAAACTAGAGATTCTCTCCTAGAAAATGATACAAATAAACCAACAAAAGCATCAGAGGTGAAAGGAAGCACATATTAAAACTGCCATGCAAACCAGCCTTTAGCAAAAATAGATAGATTAAACTACAATATTTTGAAACATAGTAGATTAGATTATGCATATAAAATACAGAAAGCTGCTTTTGTATAGTAAAAGCATAGATCCTGCTTTGCGCTGCCAGTAATATCTGTCATTTGTCTGTATATATTCATGAGATAATAATCACTTCAATGCAGTGTTCAGTTCTGTGTTTTTATTGTAACTTTGAGATTTTTATGCTGAAAGCTTATGGAGTAAATACCCTAGAAAGAAGGAAGAAAGAGTAATGACACAGTTGACTTAGAAACCCAAACAGATTTTCAGACTCAGTCAAAAAAATCATTATCCACGCTTATGGTTTTGTGGTTTCTCTCTCTCTCTCTCTTCTTTTCCTTTCCTCTCTGTCTCTCTCCCCGGATCCGGATCTGTAGGACTCAACAGTGTCTCTGGAGTCAGACGTAACATTCCCGTCTTTGGTAGCTTTGGTGGACCACTATTACTGCCACCCCCTGCCCAACCATGGCTCCCTGTGCTTACAGCTGCCTTATGGTTACGCACCGCCTAGGTGACACCATCTGATTCGACTCCACGCTGCAGCTCAGAGACAACTGCTCCACCTGCTGGCTGTAAAAAATATTACAACTTACCAGGCACATCAGCACCATGGACAAACTGAGTGTACATGGATGCATCGAAACCTGGTGGAGATCAAACTAAACTGGATTTAGAAAGTAGAGCCAGCCTGCTGACATTCCTTCTTTTTGCTCGAATGTATGCATATGGGCCTGCTGTCGGCTGAAACACGAATGAAAACGACCACAGGCCTGCTGTGTAGTTACATCTTGATAGAAGGAACACATGGCAATAAATCCTTCAGGGTGTGACGATATCAGGAAAAATGGCCCCAAGCGGTGTAACTGCTTTGCCCTTCAGGTGATTGCAAGACTATGCCAGGGATGCCAGGAGCATGATTAAGCCCTGTTTAATGTGATGTAATTCTGGACAGTATGGGAAATGTTTAAGAACAATAATTATTCTCTTTTGGGTTTAATTAAATATCTTGATACATCATGTTGTCAAGTATCATGACTGTTGCTCACCCCAGGTAAAACACAGGGTTCAGGGTAAAACGCATTATCATTCCTCATAGGACACCTTTATTAGGCCCCTGAGGGTCTAAACTGGGTATGTGTTTGAATTACGTTTCTGATCAAAAGATCATGTGTTATTAAAAATTGCTGTTCTTACTCAGTACTACAGGGCTGGGATTAAGCCCAGTCATGGATTGCATTTTCCTTCCTAAGGAAAAAAGCCCTACATCCAGACTAGGCTCAATCCATGTCTGGGAAACCAGCTGACCCACACAGTCTAGATCAAAATACTACAAGTGAGACAGCCAAAGATATTTTAGATGTTTTATTCAGTTTTTTTCTTTCAGCGGGGAGCTGAAAGAACATGAATAATACACTTTAATTATCTATTTATCAGGATCTTGATGAAATTATGGCCTGAGATTTGATCGCATTTCAAATATGATAACATTCATCTTTAATGTCGCATTTTTATCAGTCAAAGAATTCTGTAGAATTCTACGTACCTATATATCGTCCACAAGAAAACTTTATAATACAGAAAACCTACACGGTATGCACTTTTGTACAGATTTGAAATTAATAATGTAGCTCATGATAGAAATCATTGTATTCTAAATCTAATCTAAAGTCTACATGGTAAAGTCTGACCATTTCCCACAAAATGCAAAAGCTGTCAGACAAATGATTGTTACATAATTCCTCATTTTGTGTATACTGTATATTATATAAATGTGAATTTGTTTGTAGCTTTTTAACCCAAAATTGCACATGTGTAAATAAAACCTCTCTTTGTACTGTTGTTAAATGATACAGCTCTTCGTTGAGAGTGTTAGGGCTGCTTGGAAAGAGGAAAGGATTACAGTGTATGACGCAAGCACATGGTTTGCTATTTATCTAGAAGGGGGCATTTGTTCAGTTCTAGCAGTGAGTTTGCTCTCAGCAACACTTTTGACCTGCTTATTAAAAATAAAATCCGACTTCTGAGATATTTCTGAACTTTTGAACCAAAAGTCCTGGGAGTATTTTCAAAGAACTGTCATGTGTTCAAAAGAAAAAGAGTGGTTCCTGGCAAAACACTGATTTCTTCCAAATATTGGAAATCTGTAATTAATATGAGCAAGCAATATTAAGGGGTAGTAAGTGGTTGCCCCCACTCCTGCTATAATGAACAAAATGGATCCTCCTTGTTAACCTCCCTTCATGTGTGTGTGTGTGTGTGTGTGTTAAAATAGAACAAATCACCTACTGAAAATAAGTTACTAAAGATGTGGATTTGATCATCATATCCTTTTATATTATAACATCATTCAAAATCCAGAGGAAAAAGGTATCCCACTATCTTACACACTCAAGTAAAAATTTAATGTTATAAATCAGTGTGCTTAATGAATATTGCACCAAAACATAGAGGGGTTGATTTATATGTAGTATTTGTGTATAGATCACAGTATATTTTTATTCTGAGTTTTTATTTAGACTTCATATTTTATATTGTTCTTGTCTCTGTGCCTCTTCACAGTCATTACATAAGCAATTTCTTCTGGGGTCAAGAATTCTGATTCCCAGACCCAGAGTCTAGACAAAAAAAAATCAACCGTTGGCTTACCATTTAAAAATAATGTAGCTAATGTTGCGCACAGGCACTAGAAGTCAATAGTCACCCAAATATACTCAGTAAATATATCCTCAGAGCTTCTCTCCACCCACTCAAACAACAACCAGGTTTTCATTAAAGTGCTGTGGTTGTGGGTGTGGTTTAGGAACTCGTACAATTTACTTTGAGCTAAGATAACAATAAAAATTCACTGTGATAAGCAGCATTTTCAAACACCATCAGGCCTGAATTTCTCAAAGCAGTTGTAAGCAGGGCTGATCTTGGATCAGATTCCTCTCTATGATTACCCTTGTCACAAAAACTGATTTTATATCAGAACTCCTAATCCTGAGAAAGTGAAAATACTTAGCAAGTCTCTCCCAAACCACACTGAGAAGTCTTTGTTACATCTGTGAAAAGCTGTGAAAGAAAGATGTGATTTGAGTGGGTTGAGGATGAATGATGGTTTGTTTCACCAAAAATATTGACCAGGAGCCGCCATTGCTGACAACTGAATGTAATGTAATATATGGGGAACTATTCAAAACTGGAAGTCTTTGTTTTTAGGGAAAAATATTGAATTAAAACTTGGTTTGATGTTGACAGGAATGGGAGTTGCTCAAAATAAAAAAAAGGTTTTTATTTGCAAAATTATTGGATTTTCTTCCCACAAAGAGACCTTTTTTGGAGGACGAATATGAATTAAATGCTCTTTGGGATCCTGTGAATGAGGTTTCTGGATTAATTTAGTGGGATTTTTAAAAAGGCATTTTTGGAAAACTGCTGAAAAAGTTGCCATTTAATTGCAGACTGATATTTTAAGTTGTTTAGGGGATTTTGTCACAGCAAAAGCTGCCAAGATGTCAACAAAGTCTTAAAGTGCAGTAGAATAAGCTTCGTAATGCTACTAAATAAGTCATTATCATGGAGGCTCATAAATAATTAGGGACTGGACAGTGCTTTTTAGTGTAGGAAATGCAGACCTAAGACTGCGGAACATCCCAACAAAGCCCTGCAAGCATTAGTATTCTGGTTGAAGCCTATGCTATCATGCTTCTATCATAACATCAGGTGCTCAGGATATTAGTGTGGTGCTCCTCAAAGCCTTAATCAAATCTGAGATGGCAAATATGAAGTCATGTAGATGAGAATATACACTAGAGGAGAGACATCAGCCTTTTGAATTAATTAACAGAGCATACTGGGTGTCTGCAGGCTCTAGTGCCAACAGCCCTCAAAAACACATTCATCCTTTTAGAATCCATTGAGAAAACAATCCAACAACTTCTGTATTAAAAAGTAAAAAAAAAAAAATAAAGTCAGCTATTAACAAAGAGATCGAATGACAACTGAAGTGCAAGTTATTTGAATCGTTTTTCTCCCTGATGTTTACTTTCATTAATTGCTCACCTAGCTGTAATACTTTCTCTAATTTGCATTTTTTTTTATTGACATCCTGTTTATTGTCCTGCTAATGAAGTGATTTTGAAACAGATAAGATCCATCCATCTAACGATCCATTTGTTCATCCATTTAATCAACCCTTCATTAGTTAAAAGCAAATTTGTGATGATTACTCAACATATCCTCTGATATTCACAGCTGTTTATCCAGCCCAGGGCCCGTGACTCTTTGCTGCCTAGGCTGTGGACTGAAGATCGACCTACAATTACAGCATGTCCTGGACATTGTAGGCCTCACCTACAAGTCTGTGCACACCTCTGCCCACTGCTTCTCTATAATTTCAGTCATTGCAGTGCTTTTCCCTTCCTGTTACTGCTCACTGCTTGCTTTATATATCCAGCTTTATTTGAATTACTTTGAGGCCCATTATTTCTTTGTAACATTTGTATGGTTATAATATTAATAATAATAATAATAATAATAATAATAATAATAATAATAATAATAACTTATTAAGAAATAAAAATTAAAGAATAGATACATTAAATTAATAGATAAATTGTGGGTATTCCACGTCAGGGACCTTAAGCGCAGTTATTTTATGTGCACTCTCCATGTTTACGGTGACCCAGCTGAATATCTTTAGGCATGATGATGACTCTCTTGGCGTGGATGGCGCACAGGTTCGCGTCCACGAACAGACCCACCAAGTCTTGCCTCACTGGCTTCCTGCAGGGCCGTGATGGCGGAGCTCTGGAAGCAAAGGTTGGTCTTGAAATCCTGAGTGATCTCATGCACCAGGCCTGGAAGGGCAGCTTGCAGATCAGCAGCTCCGTGGATATTTGGTAACTGCGGATCTCTCTCAGGGTCACGGTTCTGGGCCTGTAACGATGAGGTTTCTTCAAGGCACTGGAGACCAGAGCACTCTTGTGAGCAGATTTTGTGGCTTCCTGGGCGCCTTACCAGAGGTGGATTTGCGAGCAAACGGTCTGCTTTGTTCTTGCCATAGTAGCAAAGTCAGGTGGTGTTTTTCCACAAGATGGTGTTTTTACACAAGACAAAATAGTGAAAGTAATGATAAAATAAATAGATTAAACAATACTACTATGTATTGGTCTGATGAATGTATACATTAAATAAAAAAAATCAAACAAACAAAAAAATCTAACAAAAACATGACAGATGGAGCGGTGTCAGTCTCACATGCATTCCCGTGACCTACTTATGTCATTCCCCATACATATATACAAACACACACATACACTATATTGCCAAAAGTATTCCCTCACCTGCCTTTACACGTGTATGAGCTTACATGCCATGCCATTCTTAATCCTTAGGTTTTAATATGATGTCAGCTCACCCTTTGCAACTATAACAGCTTCAACTCTTCTGGGCAAGCTCTCCACAAGGTTTAGGAGTGTGTCTTCCAGAAGCACATTTGTGAGGTCTCTCCAGTATGTCAAACGCAGTTGTTAACCCTTCCTGACAGTCAGGACTTGGTGCATGCCAGTCAAGTTCTTGCACACCAAACTCGCTCATCCACGTTTTTACGGACCTGGCTTTGTGCACTGGTGCATGATCTTGTTGGAAGAGGAAGGGGCCATCCCCAAACTGTTTCCACAAAGTTGGGGGCATGAAATTGTCCAAAATCTCTTGGTATGCTGAAGAATTTAGATATCCTTTCACTGGAACTAAGGGGCCAAACCCAGGTCCTAAAAATCAGTCCTACACCATAATCCTTCTTCCACTTTACACTTGGCACAATGCAACCATTCTCCTGGCCAAACCCAGATTCGTCCATCAGATTGCCATATAGAGAAGCGTGATTCATCACTCCAGAGAACGCCCCTCCACTTCTCTAGAGTCCAGTGGCTTTTTACTTTACACCACTGCATCTGACACTTTGCTTTGCACTTGGTGATGTATGGTTTGGATGCAGCTGCTTGGTCATGGAAACCCAGTTCATGAAGTTCTGCACTGTTCTTGAGCTTATCTGAAGGCCGCATGAAGTTTCAAGGTCTGTAGCGATTGCCTCTGCAGAAAGTCGGCGATCTCTGTGCCCTATGTGCCTCAGCATCCGCTGACCATTCGCCATCAGTTTACCAGTTGCTGGTGTTCCCAATCGCTTCTACTTTGTTATAATACCACTCATGGTTGACTATATTTAGTAGCAATGATTATTTAGTAGGATTATATTTAGGAAATTTCATGACTGGAATTGTTGCACATTGCAAAGGTCCCACACTGGAATTCACTGAGCTTCTGTGAGCAGCCCATTCTTTCACAAATGTTTTTAGAAGCGGTCTGCATGCCTAGGTGCTTGAAGTTATACACTGTATATATGTGTGTGTGTATATATATATAACACCCCAATGTTTCAAGCTTTATTTAATCGAAAGTCCAATGAATGAATAGCATGAAATGGTACAAAGGACAGTGCTGGACTGCGAGAAGTTTAAAACTTGTAAGGATATCCAGAAGCTGGAAATAATTCTGTAGCTCCATGCAGTTCCTCTGGTCTGTGCCTAGTTGGTGGGGTTCATCCTACAGCAAGA
>JBBPDH010000011.1:7525456-7539211 GCA_037974565.1 Clupeocharax schoutedeni | reverse complement strand
AAATATATAAAAGGTGCAATTTTAAGAATACGTACATGTAACATTAAATACGGAAGGGTGCAATTTTTGTAAAAAAAAAAAAAAATTCACAGATTTAAATGCGGTGCAAAGCATGTCACAATTACATTATGTAGCAGCAAGCTAGAAAAAGCCAGAGCTGTTTTTGCTAGATATCACAATGCTATTTTACATGTTTATTTTTTTTTTTTGTAGAGGATTAGCTCAAAAAAAAAAAAAATGCACCCTGGCCTGGTTCATTGGCCAAGTTACAAACTAAATTGATGTTTTTGTTTTATAACTTATTTCCAAGCCCTCTTCAAAACTGGCTCAAAACAAATTTACATTTAAATGAGTTGTATTCTAACACTGGGTCTCTCTTTTCTATTCTGTCCACAGCGCAAGAGCAGCTTAAACCCAGAGGCCAAGGAATTTGTCCCAGGAGTGAAATACTAGTGATCGGCCTCACCCTCTGGAGTTGCCCTCTCACATACACACATACACAAGCACACACACACACAGAGACTTTTTTTGGCTGTGATTTTAACAGCCATGTACACACCCTCATACATGTGTACACACACAGCTGTGGAGGGCTGGAAATACAGAGGAGGGTGAGGTTTTCTTGGGGGGAGGGATGGGGTGCTCGTCTATAAGCTTTTTATTTACATTCGTTACATATAAACCAAGGGCAGGGAGTTTAGATGCGGCCTCTAGGAGGCGCCATGGCAGCCTAACGTCATACTCGATACAAAGCCGTTTTATTTTCTTCTACCTATAAGACGAAAGGACCGATCATTTCAGCTCTTGTTTAGAAGTTTGTGCCTCATCAGGTATTTACTTTTTCCTTGCCTGTCTTTTTTTTTGTTTGTTTGTTTGTTTGTTTTTTTCCTCTTCTTCCAGTGGGAGGCTTGTCCTGTCTTGGGTATCCATGCCCTATAATTGAGGGTGGTGGGGACTGGAAGTGGTTGACTGGATTAAAGGTGGGATGGGGTTGGGGGGAGGGGGGTTGGTGTAAGGAATGGTAAGAAAATGCATTGAAGGAATTTTTTTTTTTTTTTTGGAGTAAAACTTACATGCGAGATTGGAATTCATTTAAAAAAGGAAGGAAAAAAACAAATAAAGATTTAAAAAATGTTGGTACCCGGTTGAGCTATTTCTTGTGTTACTGACTTATACATAATATATATAAACCCTGCAAATGCAGTTTTGTTTTCCCTGACTTACCTGGTTATCAATACGTCTAATAGTTGCATGGGGCACAGTTTGGTCCTGCATATCCAGCTTATGACCCAGGACTGGGACTGTCTGCTGATTTGACTGATCCTTGTACATCTGACAAAATTTCCAAAATTTGTGCCTGGGTATCGATCACCTTTAGTGATGCTCAATTTCTGTTCTGTTTGGAAATGTGTAACCCCACGTCACTGCTATTGAGCCAACAGACAATAGGATGGTAAATAATCAGCCTCTCAGACTGAACAGTGTGTTGGAGCAGGAGAAAGGTAACCTCTGCACTACTGTGCCTCTCATATTTACCAAGACCTAAATTTGATAGCTGTCTCAGTCATGCTTGATCACAGTGTGAAATGTTCAGTTTAGGATGTCATTTTTGTTCTGATTTGGTCAAATCGGGGCACTGTGTCATTGTTCTTTACTGCACTTAATTGCTATAATGACTTCACGGCCAGGAGCCATTTATATTAGAAATAGCCGTCACTGCTAGTCCAGCAGTGGAGTAGAAGCAAGGACATTTACTTATTCCCTGTACAAATACTCCTGATTGGCCAGAAGTATTTCTTTATAGGCAGTTGTGTAGTCCTTTAAACATATCAAAAAGTTTGACCAATTTAAGTTTCACCATTCAGCAAATGTTAAAGGGGTAGGGCAGCAAATTTAAAAATGTTTCCATAATAACAAATATATTGGTTCAGCCAAGATATATATGGTGTCCAGAGTTTTGCAGGGGAGGTGAGTCTAATGGAAGTTGGTCATTCATGAACTGTGATGAGTAAAAGCAAAATGATGTCGATTTAATTTTTCAGTAAGACATTCTTTAAACGTTTTGTGTGGCATGTAGCACAACAGCAAAGCAAACCATGTTGGCATGTTTATTACAAGTTCTGGTCTAAAGTAGAAGAGTTGTGCTGTAATGGAGGAGCATTCAGGCAAGAGACTGTACAAAGGGCATGGGGCATGTCTGTAGCTGAATCCCTGTAGAGAAGAGATTTAGGATACCATGTGACAAACGGATGCCAACAAGTACCAACCTATGCACTATGCAATATGACATTGTCTGTTCATGAGCCAGACGGGGCATGTTTTGGTGCATCTTTTCATGTGTATCTGCAGTTTTTTACTCACTTATTCCACACTATAAATATCTGTACTGTATTCGGTTCAGTTTGATCAAATACAGTGGCCTGGGAATCATATGGAATAGTGAAAATCTGCCTGGTTGTGACCTTATCGCAGTAGTTGGACTGGTACTCCGTGCAGGGGCTCCTGTGTGTGAGCGGCACTGCAGGGGTGGTGGGATGAGGGGAGGGCAGAGACGGAGCTCTGCCCTGTGGATCACGAGGGGGACAGACCTTCTGGACGCCAAACTTCTCTGCAAACTCGGATATCCATGGAGATCTACCAGAGAAACATTGAATATGGTACGACATGCACAAAGTCCAAAGTTCAGAATCACTGAGTTCCATTTATGAGTGATATCGACTGAAATACTAGACGCTACAAAAGATGTTCAGACATTAAATGGTCAAAACACATTAATGGCCTGTTAATAGTATATGTAGATCTAGATTGTCAGTCATTTTACCACCATCCGCAGCTCCATTCATCATCTGCTTTCTAGTACTTTCAGTTCTTACTGCACTGACCACTAACTTTTGAATATTTGAACAGCGGCGGATATTGGCTTTAATGACACAAACTGTGTGAAAATGTTTTACATTATTGTACACTGGAGATGATCTAAATTTTGTTTGATTATAGATGATGGCGTGAGAAACTACCGGTGTGTGCTGTTTTTGTTGGGATGACGGGGCTCTCTGCACTTTAAGCTCTCCTGCTGGGCGGTGGTGCTGTGTGTGTAGATCATGGCGGTCTCCTGAGACGTCCCTGCTTCAAGAGCACACACAAGTAATCAACTCAGCGGACCATAATCACCAATCAGCGATTGCAGTGAGGCGGTCGCTGCTTCCAGACACAAACATCAGCACTGCTGCACGCTGTAGTGTTTTCCTAAACTGAACACACTTGATGGAGCTCATCGGTTAATTATCAGACCCTTTGTGAGTGAATCAGGTGGCGTTAGAGGAGGGGAAATACCGTGTTGTCTAATAGAAACCTCTCGTTGCAGTGCCCCTGATTGAGCCTGATTACATCTTTAATTCAAGTTGGTTGTTAATTTTGGTATGTTATTAGAACCCTCAGAAGATGATTTCTAAAGGCATCTCAAACAATTGAATTACTGTAAGTAATTGTTTTATTCAGAATAGATGCTGAATGTTTTTTGGGTTTTTTCACTTAAGTGTAGGTTGAGAACTACAAGAATCATTCAAATATATTTTATAGCTATTCAATTATGCATTAATTAGTTGATTAGCAGGTTAGTTTTGATTAAAGCTTTTTGAAATATGCTTTCAGGACTGTCTGAAAGCAAATGCTGATTGTCTTTGTTAGAGTTAAATTTGCAGTTTTATGGACACATCCGCAGCTCTATTTATGTTTCTGGAATTCCTGTTTGACATTTTTGTAGCTGTATGTCACTGGAAACGTGTGAAGCTGAAGAGGGCTGGGGTCATATAACAACCATTTTACAAATGCAGTAACATTTTGAGCAACAGTGAACATTTTCAAAACCGAAGGTTACTAAATTGTTCTTGACGTGAATCTATGATCCTAGAAAAAATGACCTTTAATTGGTACAGAACTCCTTTGTAATTGGTCAAAGGTTCTTCACACTTAGTCAATCAGTATATATTTTATAAAAATGGGTACTATGGCTTAATAGTAGTAACAACAACAAAAAATAGTAATATAATAATAATATATTAAATAGTGCATGCATGGGCTGTGTCCAAAACAACCCTGTATCTCAGTTTTCAGTAGCTGGCAAAACATTCTTAGCCTTTTGTGCAACAGTGTAATTGTGGAGCACGTGCATTGGTCCATTCATCATAAAATGTTCACACAATGTGTTGAAAATGCTTTGTTTTTGTGTGTGTGTATTGTCTCTACCTTTAATGAATGCTGCTGACTGGGATCTGAAGTAATGTTTGAGGAGGCGTCTCAGCTTTGTGGAAAGACAGAGGTCCTGCTGGAAATCCTCATAAGAGTTCACCTCCTGCTCTCCTCCTCGCTCCTGGATCCCTGCTCCACTTCCTGCAAGGCCATTGAGGACTACGGGAGTCAGAACAGTGCCATATTTCTGCACTTCTGTAAGCTATCACACCAGTTCTCTCTTTATTGATGCTTCTTTAAAGAGATTTTTATCATGGGGATTGCTCAGGCCTTCAAAGGATGGTGTTATTCTTGGCTCTTATTCATACATACACCAATTTCCATACTAACCTTCGGTTCACCCTTGGTACTGACCCAAAGAAATCGGATGATAAGCTTGTACTGAATGGCAAAAAGACTAGAGTTCATCTGGATGCAGCTCAGTTTGGCATTAAGTCTGCAAAGCCTGCAATCTGAGACTGAATTTTTAAAGCTGCAAAAGCAGCCAAGAGCTTTTGGGTTCATATGTTACATCTTAAGTAAGCTATTATACTGGGTCTGTAAACTAATGTTTATCAAACTGAACCCTAAGGGAGTCCCGAGAGGAATTTGTAATGCATTGTGCATAATTCTAATTCCTATCTTTTCCTTTTTTGTTTTAATTTATAGCTCATAATACTGAGCTGGTTGAACAATCACACTTTTTTGTTTTTAATAAAGAAGTCAAAACAGTGTAGGGGTAACTAAGCCTGGTCCTGATTATCTACCGCCCTTGCTGTAACATTCTGAAGGCCATTATTTTTATCTGTTGTGTTCCATTAGGCTGGAACTTACTCTTCAAGGGAGTAGGTGAAAGTGACCAGGGGGCAGCTATGAACACAGCGCCCGGGGAGCAGTGCGTGGGGACGGTACCTTGCTCAGGGTACCTTAGCAGTGCCTATCGGTCTTGGGAATCGAATCCGGACTTTCTGGTCGCAGGGCGAATGCCCTAACCACTAGGCTACCAGCTTGTAGTTGGTTCTAAAACACTAGAACCAAATGTAGGCACTTCTGATTTAAGGGAACCAAACAGAAACATCTTGTATATCACTTAAACATACAGTTCTAGATTTCAAGACATGGATTTCGTTTTAGATTCTGTGTGCCAAATGTAAATTGCCATCAGACTTTTTCTATTAGAAAATTAATCTAGATTCACTTATTCAGTTCATCGCCTTCAAACATCCACATAGCCGACAATATTAATCCCTGGTCACATCTTCTTCAGCTCTATATGCATTAGTGTCACTTTAATGAGATAATGTAACACAGATTGACTTCTTTGCTCTTTATCTGCCTTATTTCCTCCTCAGGTGTTCATTTCCGCCAGACCGGACTACAAAAGTGATCTAATGAGAGCTTGATGCGGATTATTTTGTGATTTACTGCTTTAGACAGAGTAAAGTAAAATAGACTGGCTTACAGTGCACACGGTTTCATGTCCTTGAATATTGGAAGTGCAATACAGTGGACCAGTTGTTGTGTTAATACAGTGACAGCCTTTACATAACAACTTCGGCCCCATGTTAACTTTTCGTTTACCTACTCTGCTTCCAATATGTGGAAGCCTGTCTGTGTGTGTCACAGTTTCCCGGACAACAACCACAGTCTCCTTGATGCTTGGGGCTCTTCTCACTGCTTGCTTGTGGTAAGGTGGGCTGGGATGACTAGGGGCAGGGCCTGAGACCATAGTGGATGTTTTTAATGGGTCAGTCTGAGAGCGGGACAGGACGAGGGAGGAAGAGCGGACAGTGTAAGTTGCAGGATAGACTGAAGTAGAGGAAGAAGAACATTTCTTCTCTCCAGATGGTATCGTGAGGACATCCGGAGGGCATGTTGTTGGCTTTTGCAGAAAGGGCAGGGTGCTCAGGTCATATCGTGCTCCATTAATATTGCAGTATTTCTCCTGCTCTAGAAGAGAGACTACCAACGACTGACCTTTCTGAAAGGGAAGAGATTACAGTGAGGGAGAATAGTGTTCTTTTTCTGATCAGTAAAGCCATTAGACTTTACTGCCATGTGAATCATAGATGAAGATTTGATTGGTAATATTTGAGCAGCTCAGATGACCTCTCAGTATACAAGCAGTGTTATGTGCAGTTCATGAGACAGTGTGATTACATTATAAGAGCTCCGTAATGGACTGTAATTCAATAAAGGAGAAACTGCATCTGTGTCTAATTTCACTAGTGGTCTGTGCCCTCTAGTGGTTCAGCTATGCTACTGCAGTATTTGGCATTTCTTCATGTGTGGTTCCACACAATAGGAAGGAACCGAAGGCTGAAGGTGGTACTATTCAGAGGTAATACAAGACTGGCAGGGAAGGACATAGTTTTGCTTCACAGTTAAAGAAACTAAATGACTAAATGATGCTCAGAAATGCTAATCAAAATTAAGAGATGTATGTTACTCCATGGTGTAACATGCTTCAAAAGCAGTGGTTTTCAAATCAGCCTTCAGGACACTCCTGATGGTGCACGTTTTTGCTCCACCCTAAGTCACATGGAATATGGATGAAGCAAAGACCATCTGAATGGCCCTGAGGGTTAGTTTGAAGACCACTGATCCAAAGTATAGACCATAGGCCATGCCAAATCGGAACATCATTTCTTGCCAGTATTTTGGTATACCTGTCACATATTCACCACTTTTGAATGGTAACATAGCCAACCATGGCTATGGCTCCTGTTTGATTAAAAAGCAGAAGGGCTAGAGAACAGATGAAAGTGGAGGGTTTAGAATCTTTGACCTGATACATCAGCCATCACTGTACAATAGGTCAGCTCAACATGCAACAATGAGACTAAAATATTCTGTAAAAGAATATTCTCTTATGAATTCAATTGCAAACTGATAATACATGTGTTCAGCTAGGTGCATGCTCATTACTATCTGCATTGTGAAGGAACAACATGTTACATATGTCTTGTGTATATTATGTGGTTATTAAAAGATTACATTGGCTGGAGGCTCACCTGCCCAAATGTAGAGGATCCATAAACACGACTGCTTAACTTTTTGCAGAATCTCCCAAATGAGTCATTGTCAGTCTGAAAGCACAATGATAAAGCAACCCAATTTACTGCAGGAGTTGCATTTGACCTACATTTTTTCAGTGAGGAGTGCAGTGAAGCCTTTAGAAGATGTCATATCACTCACATAGAGCAAAGGGAACCTCATAGTAGAGAAAATAAATAACCAACAAACCTGTTGTTTGCAGTGGAGTACAGTCCCTCCCACTAAGCTTTTCTTGTCCTATTCATTTCAAGTGTCACTCCCACTTATATGAAACATTGTTTCAAAATGTACCATTCACTCCCCAGTCTATAAAGTCCATCCACTGCAGCTTAGATTTGTTTTTGCGATGTCATGAAAATAGTACCTGTAATTATGAAGTAACAATGTGTGTATGGCCAGACTGCTCCTTGAATTAGGCATATAACAGGGGAGCCGGTCAGAATAGGGGTCATGAACATACATCAGCTATAACAGTAAAACCACCAGCCAAATGTTGTGTAGGCCTTTGGACTTCAGAAGACCCCTGATTGTAAGAAGAAGATCCTTTAAGGTCTCTTAGTTGTGAGTTGGCACCAGGCATGATGTAAAAGTAAACAAGATTTATCAGACCAGACCTTTGTTTTTTCCATTTCTGATGCTCATGTGCCCACAGCAGATGCTGTCAGAGGTGAACAGGGTCAGCAAGGGCACTCTGACTGGTCTGCAGCCTAGCAGCTCCAAATGCACCTCAGTGCCCATGATCCTACAGCTGGTTCACTTGCTGTCTTTCCATGGACCTCTTTTGGGAGGCAGCATACCGACAACAGCCAACAAGACCTGCTGTTTTGAAGACGCCCTGAGATGGTCATCTAGCCATTTATTACATTTTGCCCTTGTTAAAATGACTGTCGTCTTCTTGTTGTTTTAAAAGGGTTTTCATGAAATAACTGCTGTAATTACATTGTCAGTGAACTTTTAATCTGGATTTGGCTTTAATGTTTTGCCTTTAATGTGATGTTTATTCTGTCTCCATCATCCTCAAAGTTCATAAATGCATAAATGCGAGCGCAAGTGTGAAGGACTGAAGCAAGAGATTTTGCTGAGCTCTTTTATGCTCACATGCATTTTTCCCTTTATACTGGGTAGGACAAGCAAATGTGCTTATGTAAGTATGCTTACTTCTGGTACACTGGTGTGCACAGGTCTGGGTGGTTTAGGACACATCTGCAGGTCGTTCTGATGCAGCTTCAGTGAATGCTGCTTGAAGGGCCTGTAGTCTGTTCTGTAGGTGCTCTGTAGCTTCCGCTTTGACCAAGGGCCACGGGTAGATGGAGCCTTTGGATTAAAGAAACAAATACATTTTACTGTCGGTTAAATGCAGGAATTTCACAAAGTAGGATATCTCTGTAATTCTGGACAAGATCGGCCAACTGCATTTTGAGCTTTCTTTGTGAAACACCCCAGACTTAACTCAATTTGTGTTTGAGTCAGAGCTGACCGGGTTTAGTTTAGGTAGGTAAACTTTTTTTTTTTATTGGAACAATGCTTCCTTCATGATATCTTCAGAAATAGCTATTTTTCACAAAAAGTTATTCACAACAAAATAAATCAATCCTGGAGGTCCTTAAAAGCAAAACAAAAAAAAAAGGATGTGACATTTGTGGTGTTACAGGTCAAATATGACCCGGACACACACACACACACACACACACACGCACGCTACTCCTTCCATCCCACACCCGAACACAAATATTCTCACAGGATATTGATACATTTAGACTTGGTATCTAAAAACAGGGTTTGGGTGAGATGTTATCATTTTCATTCTGTAGTAGCATCAGTCAGTATGAGCGAGAGATTCACGATCTATGAGGCTATTGATCATATCTTTGGTCACAAGAGTGATGTTGAGGACAGAGAGCTAAGTGAAACTGAGGAGGATGTTCAATATGACTCTGAACAAGAAAGCCCAGATAACACATATGCTCAAGAGGTCTTCAAATCCAGAAAAGATTTCATGGTCAACAAGCCCTTATGACAGCCAATGCAGGATGCCAACAGAGAACATCATCAAAATGACTCCAGGGCTACTAGATATGCTGTGTCACATGCCCAGGACATCAAGACACTTGAGCTGTTCATAACACCATCTCTAGAGAAGATCCTGCTTGAGATGACCAACATGTAAGGGAGAAGGGTGCTTGGCAATAGCTGGTCAGAGTCTAAACACAGCTGGGTGCTTTTTTATGGGGCTGTTGCTTCCTGCTGTGGTGTACAGATCCTATAACAAGGCCATTGCCACCTTATGAGACGGTGAGTCAGGCTGTTCTATTTTTCATGCGACTATGTCACTGCAGAGCTTTCATGTGTTGTCGAGCGGTTTGACATGTTGCTTGACATGTGAATCACAAACTTGCTCCCATTAGGGATGTCTGGGATTCATGTACAATCCAGGGCCACAGGTTACTGTGGATGAACGGCTAGTCGTTTTCAGAGGCCACTGTCCCTTGAGGCGGTATATGCCACGCAAGCCTGGGAAATATGGCATCTAAATCTGGATCGCATGTTATGTGAGAAACAGCTATGCACGGAACTTACACATATACTCCAAATCTGCCAGTGGAGTACCACAATAGAATCAGAGCAATATAGCACTTGTTATTTTGAGTACAATAAATATGGTTTTATGAAAAATAAAAAATGTTTTTTTTTCCCAAACATAAAATCTGTCACCATTGTTAATGATTTTAAGTTAAAAATTAAAAGAAAGCATTTTCGCTCTTTTAGTCTATATGAGCGAATTTGATTGAAAATTAGTGGTATATAGTAAAATGGAAGGTCTATGGGGTGTTTACATATGAATGCACACAAGTTAGCTATGAGGTGAAAAACAATTTTGGGTGATAACTATTGTTTTTTTTTTAGCATTTAGAGCTGTTTAAAATCACTAAAAGCTGCTAATACTAAATATTAAAAGGGTTAATCTTGTTTATTTGCCATATTTTTGCAAGATAATTAACTTTTGTCTCTCACACCAGAGTTCACTAGGTTATGAAAAATGACAAAGGTGTTTTAAACAGTCACCCTTTCTGTGGACATGCTTTACCTTAGCTTCCTTTAAGCTAGAGTTCATCGGTCCAGTTCTTCTTTTTATCCTGTTATCCTGAGAGATTAGTCAGATATCTGAGGAGCAGTAATGAAGAGTGCTGCACCGCATGGCTCTGCTCTTCACTGATCAGCTGTAAAGCGCTGCGGTGGTGTCACAATAGCACAGTGTTCCACAGTCTGTTTCCACTGCACTGGTGTGCTCTGTGATGTCATATTTATGTCATAATTATATACCCTATATGAACAAAAGTACTGGGGTGACTTTAATGCAAATATATAGACTTTAATGTGGAGCTGGTCGCTCTTTGCTATAACTGTTTTCACTCTTCTTGGAAAGCTTAACACAAGATTTTGGCGTTTCTGTGCCCATTCATTCTGTAGAGCCATTATGAGTTCAGACACTGATGTTGGATGAGAAGGCCTGGCTCGCAGTCTCCCTTCCACTTCATCCCAAAGGTTGATAGGGTTGAGGTCAAGGCTCTGTGTGGGCCAGTTAAGTTCTTCCACATCAAACTCATCCAACCATGTCTTTATGGTGCTTGCTTTGTGCACTGGGGCTCAGTAATGCTAGAATAGAAAAGGTTCTTCCCCAAACTGTGTTCACAAAGTATGGAGCATGGTCTTGTGCAAAATGGCTTGGTGTACTGAAGTATTGCCCTTCACAGCCCAAACCCTGAAAAACAGGTGTGTCCTAACACTTTTGTCCATAAAGTGCATGATGTGGTTTTAGGGAAATTATACATCTTGTAGATTGTGTTAACTATATGAAATCACTTAAACCCTCACCATAACAAATATTACATAAACATGGTGAATTGCTCCAGGTTGGGAATGGAAGTCTCTTTGGACAAAAGCATCTGCTAAATGCAGTAAATGTAAAAGATTTTTGAAGAATGCCTGTAAATGTGCTTCTCCTTTTAGTTCTCTCCTTAAAGCTACAAGAACCACTGCTGGAGAACCAACACACATTTTGTTGTGGTATGTAATCCCCCCCCCGGACATCTCCACCCCCCACTTCAATTCCATTTTATGGGGGTTTATATCTGGGTGAACAGCATTATTTGCCACCATGCCGTCCTCTAATCAAGTCTTTTGCACAATTACAATTTTTTTTATATCAATCTATCAATCTGATCAATCAGTTGTTACCGTAAAACCGTTTTAAAGATACTAAGTGTCTTATCACATACAAGTAAAGTAGGCATTCTCACCAGGAGGGCTTTCTTAAGTGAAAGTGAGTTGGGGATGCGTGAACAATTAAAAAAGGGGGTGAGAATGCACTGTTCACAGTACAGTCAGAATAAAGTCCAATCTGATTAGAGCCCCGATTCGTTGTTCTGCAATCGTGCCAGTCACTGCTTTGTAAACGAGTGACTGAAGAACACATTGGCAAGAGAGGAGTAGTCCAGGGGAAGAGTGGCCCCTGCATTCTGAGCACCCATCTTAGCACCTCCAAGAGCAGACGACTGGCGAAGGGTGAGAAGGCTATACTTCTGAAAATGGCAGTAGCTGGTTGCCTGGGACTGAGATAGCACCGAAGTGAAAGCTGCAACACAAGCAAACCACAAACACCACGGTATGCTGTAAATTCAGTGCGTTTTTCACAGGCATGGGCTCAGCTTACACAATGAAGCAAAATGTGTGTACATGTGACCAAGCATTATTTGTGCCTGTGTTGGGCGTTTTCCTTCCACTCTCAAAATGAAATATTTATGTTTAAAAACAAAAACACAGAAAGTTAATCTGATAACACTTACCATCCTTCATCAACTCCCAGCTCTTCCATACAGATCCAACACACAGAATAGGTAAACCCAGCTCACCTGAGAACAGCTCCTGCACCAGAAAGAGACAGAGAGACTGAGTGTGTGTCCTGAGAGTCTGGCGTGTGAATGTGCAGAATGTTTGCGCTGTGGCTCGGTCAGGCAACATGTCTAACCTGGTGTGCTTTGGGCAGCACTGCTACAATGTGCTGTGCCAGGACTTTACCAGCCCGGGTAAATACATACTGACAGAGAGCATCACCTGCATTGGCTCCTGAAACAGACAAACATGTAACATATGTAGAAATAAGTCACCGATATGCTCTTATGGCAGGATGTTTGTCTCTTAATAATAAGTACATTTTTTTACAATACCTTCAGCAAGCTCCTTACAGAACCCAGCAAAGTGGGATTTCTGGAAGTTTCTGTACAGGTGAGGGAGCATGCCCATCAGATCCGACACCTGGAGATGAACATAAATGAATGAATAAATGGTACAGAATCATAAAAAATGAATAAAGGTCCAAAAATGAGTCTAATAATGAATCGTGATGTGTGGGTCTAAGGGTGGCTTACAAGATCTACGCATTTTTTTGTCAAAAATATAGTATTTTTATGCAGAATTTAATAATATTGTATTCCATTTACATAATTGATATCCTATTAAATTTCTCTTCCATCTTACAGCAGTATCTGCCTTCAATTAAAGTACTGTGCAATAATTTCAAAAAGTGGTGAAAATGATTTATGATGGCCTGAATCATTCTAAGGTGAGAAATTGACACCCCTCACTAACCTGGAAATATTCTTCCATGGCCTTTTTAACATACGTGATATCATGTGGAGGCTTGGCCAGGTTATCTCTGGCATCAAATACTGTTTTTACAGCAAGGTGAGAGATCCAAAATGCTATATAGAGATAAAGAAGGAGAGAGATAGAGAGTGAATTAGAAAAACAATAATGCTGCCATAACAAGGTAAAGTACTGATGATTACCTGATCCTTCATCCCCCATCATGTGACCCCATCCCCCGCAGCCCACCTGAGTACCATCAGGGTTCACCAGCTTACAGTTAGAGCCAGTGCCTGCTATCACCACAATGCCACCTGCAAAGAGAAGGTCTACATGTTTCTTTTCTTTCCACATCACTTACTGGTAATCAACTACAACATACAACATACAATGTTTTTGCCAATTTGTGTTTGAATGAAATAAATCAATTAATTCCTCACTTTTAGCTGCTTTATAGCAAACAAACACATAAATGCTGAAACAGTACCGTGGTCACTGGCTGTTGCCATGGCACCAATGGCATCAGTGGTAATGTAAAAGCTTTGGCTGAGTTTGGGAAATCGTTCTGCCATCTCATCAATCAGTTTCTGAATCGCAGCTTTCTGCTCCCCACCGCTCAGTGACATTCCCTTGAGAACAGGACACAAGTGAAGTGAAAGTGACCATTTGTCATACGTGAACACACCACTGCACACAGTGTGAACAGAACGAAATTCTTCCTCTGCATTTAACCCATTCACCCTTTTATTTCTTTTCCCGGCCTGTCAGTAACACAGATAACACAGGTTTGTGTGTATGGCTGTGCTATCATCATTCATAGCCTTTTTT
>JBBPDH010000011.1:7299517-7311595 GCA_037974565.1 Clupeocharax schoutedeni | reverse complement strand
AAACCCTTGCGGCGAGCGCGCGTGCCCACGTTCGTTCTGAAAGCCCGCTAGGCTAATGAGTGAATCTACCGGCGTATAGTGACCCGCAGATCCAGATCACTTTACTGAGTGACTCAGAGGGAGCCGAAGCCGAGAAGCCGAGAAAGGATCAGGCATAAAAATCTTAACGCGTAATTTTTTTCTGTGATTAATTAATCAAATTAACGCGTTAACTTCCCAGCCCTTGTTATAACGTACATTTTTAAAACAATAGAGGTTAAAAAAGATAACATGCTAAAAACACAAAGGCACTACCAATCCATTACCCACACTCAAAAGCAAACGTTTTAAAAAAGTCTTTAAACGAGAAATTATGTAAATGGAGGGAGAAGACCATATTTCAAGAGGTGGGCTTTAAAAATGAACAGTAACATTTTAAAATCTGTTCTAAATCTGGCAACCAGAAGATAGAAACAAGCAAAAAAGAACTATGGCTCCTTTTCCTAGCACCAGTTAGGAATCCAGCTGCTACAATTTGAAAATTGAGTTGCAATAAGTTGAACAACTGATTCCAAGTCGTTCTGGGATAGAAAAGACTGAGACAACTGACCACGCTGTCGTTTTCTTTGGTATAAGCAGGGTAAACAGTAAAAATTTAATTCAGTAACTAAATTACAGTAATTCAAATACAGTGCTGTAAAGAGGAGAGACTGTAACTGCCAGAGACACATCAAAGGGCAGCAGCCAATCAGCAGCAAGGAGGAATAAATAACGTTCTGGGATTGGCTACTTTCAAACCTCCAGCCTCAGTATTTCACCATTCCAAGCTTTCTTTGTGTTCTCTCAACAGTAGTAAAAATGTACAATTATATTTTATATCGAAAAGTAGCAGAATTAACATTGACATTCCCATTGCAAATTTAAAGTCTATTTTTCTTAATTTAGCACTAAAATGCACAAAAAAGGCAAAACAATGCAGAGGATATTTGCGTGTGCTGGGAATTTGCGGGGATTTCCGTGAACAGTTAGTTAGGTTCTAAGAAAAAATTCTGAACCACAAATTAGTGGAAGCTTACTGTATTGTGGTCCTGGATTATTTAGAGCTGTGCATCAAATACCTAATAAAACTAAATTGTTAGCAATGCTTGGACTTCATTAACTTCCTAGCTGTATCTCTGCTGTGGGACAATGATGGCCTAGTGGGTAGGATACTAGCCTCTGACTCAAACTCAAGGGTTTAAATCCTACCTTCAGCACCACCACTGGGTTCCTGAGCAAGACCCTTAACCCCAAGTTGCTCCAGGGAGAGGCTGCCCCCTGTAGTTAGGGAATGGAAGTTGCTTTTGATAAAAAGCATCTGATGCCGTAAATGTAAATGTGAAACATTTGATTCCAGCACAGCTCCTTGTGCCAGTGGAAATTGACATTAGTTGTTGCGCAAACCACTTTTCTTATTCATCTTTCGACCCACACCATAACAATTAACCCTTCAGAGTGTAGCATCACACTGCTGCAATGCTGACCAATTTCTTTTAAAGCGTACCATTACTGTGGTGTGGCCTAGAACTTCCTACAACTTTCTACATTCAGCATTTTCATCTAAATCTCCAATGATGGGACGTTAATGTGCTAAATTTCGCCACAGCCTTTGAGCTGTTGTTCCTCATTACTGTCCTGAGTAAAGTGCACTCTTGAAAAACAAGCTCTTGTGAAAAACATCCCTGTGGGCATTTCTCTGCCTGATGATCTGTCGATTCTGACATTTACAAAAGGCCACTCAGAATCCAAGCCATGGTGGTTTGAGTTAAAAGGCTTCAATGCATAACTCTCACTGAAGTCATTTCTAAAACTTTGCTTGTTCCTTCAGCCCACAGGAGGACAAGTCTGGAAACTGGAAAACAAACAACCTTACTGGTTTCAGAGTGGATTCAATACATCCAGTACCAGTGCTAAAGATGGAAAAACACTCAGATATTGTGTTTAAACCATTCGTTTGAATATGTTCTCCTCCAACAAGGGGAGCCGATTAGGGCAATACAGTAAGCCCCTGTTACACGAGCACCCGCGTGTAACGAAAAAACACGTTGTGTTTTGGTCGAAAAATGCCTTTAAATGCCTATTTTAATCGTGTAATCCTAAATATGCCCCCAGATCTGCTCCCAGAACACTTTACATTTTCTTTAAGGGTAATGTATTAAACTGTTTAAAATTAAATTAAAGATAAACCTGAGGTTTAAATACGGAAAGGTCACGAACGAGAGAGAGAGAGAGCGAGAGAGAGAGAGCGAGAGAGAGACGATCCATGAGCTCCAGAACAAGAGAGCAAGTGAGAGAGGGAGAGGGAGAGGTAGAGCGAGAGACGGACGATCCATGTGCTCCAGAACGAGAGAGCGAGAGAGAGACGCCCGCTCCGGGAAAAGTCAGGAATGAGAGAGACAGAGAGAGAGCGCGCGAGAGAGATACACAGAGAGAGAGAGAGCGCGTGCAAGAGAGAGAGAGAGAGAGAGAGAGAGAGACGCACGCTCTGGAAAAAGTCATGAACTAGAGAGAGACAGATATAGAGAGAGCGTGCTCACGAGAGAGAGAGAGATACAGAGAGAGCGAATGAGAGAGAGCGAATGAGAGAGAGAGAGAGAGAGAGAGAGAGAGAGAGAGAGAGAGTGTGAGTGAGAGCCCTATGGCCATGCACGGGGAGCCAGCAGAACTAAATTGAGTTACCAAAAAAAAACATATTGGCATGAAAAAAGCGGAGAATATTTGCAGGTTCCGCGTTGTATTGATTATTTCCGCATAAATCGATCAGTTTCGTTCTTAAAAAAAAAACAAAAAAACGTGTGTGACTGGATCCGCGAGTCCTGATCTGCGTAAAACTGCGGGTTTTTAGTGTATATCCATATTTATTAACACTCTGATCAACTTTGTCCAGTAAATATGGATCACCGCCCTAATTATGGCTGTTTAATTGACTTTAGGCCAGAGAAGTGAGTAGAGTAACTTTTTTGTCTGATAGTCAGGAAAGAATTATACAAACTGATTTAGCCTGAGGAGCTAATCAGATCATTAGCTAATTAGCAAGACTACTCAAAACATAAAAACTGGCTGCGATCAAAAAAAAATATCAATAGTTCTGCTGGCTGACTGACTAATATAAGAGGTGGTCGCCCAGAGGATGGGTTGACATTTAGAATTATTTTAATTATTTCAATTTACAAATGAAAGTAAATTCCTTCTGACAGTGTACAACAGCCGTGAGACACTCAAAGATTACATGCACGGCGTTTCCAGCCTTCCTGCAAGGCACATGCAATTTCAAAAAATGCCTTTAAATGCCTATTTTAATAGTGTAAACCCTAAATATGCCCCCAGATGTGCTCCCAGAACACTTCAATTTCATTTTAAACCTGAGGTTTAAATACGGAAAAGTCACGAACGAGAGAGAGAGAGAGAGAGACGATCCATGTGCTCCAGAACGAGAGCGCAAGAGACAGAGAGAGAGAGAGAGAGAGAGAGAGAAGAGAGAGAGAGAGAGATGATCCATGTGCTCCAGAACGAGAGCGCAAGAGAGAGAGAGAGAGAGACACAGACAGAGAGAGAGAGAGAGATGCCTGCTCCGGGAAAAGTCACGAACGAGAGAGACAGAGACTGTTTTCTCCTCTATAAATAGATCAGAAAACAGAACAAAACAAGAGGAAGAAAGTTACATTTGGCAAACCTGTTTCTAGGGCTTGTTTTAAAGCCTGGGATTAAGACAATCAGGCATAATTCCTTCAGTTCATTTAAAAGCACAGGATTAATATACAGTGATATGCAGAAGTTTGGGCACCCCTGATAACTATCATGCTATCATATAGCAGACGAACAGTGATATTTGGGGGAGAAATTAAGTTTACAGAAGAGTGTGCAATAGTTACTTAAACAAAATTCCGCATGTGCATAAATTTGGGCACCCTCGTCGTTGTATTGATTTGAATACCTTTAGCACTAATTATTGGAATACAACATTTGTTTGGTAAGCTCGTTGACCCTTTACCCTGAGGAAGGGTATTTAAGGTGGCCAATTGCAAGTTTTTCTCCTCTTTGCATCTTCTCTCAAGAGTGGCAACATGGGAGCCTCACTCTCAAATAACCTGAAAACACAGACTTTTCAACATGATGGCTTAGGGGAAGGATACAAAAAGCCATCTCAAGAGATTTCAGCTGCAAGTTTCCACTAGGATGAACATAGTGAGGAAATAAAAGACCACATTCACAGTTCTAGTGAAGGCCCGAAGGTCAAGATAATTTGAATTTGAATTTGAATACTATATTTATCCAAGAGGAAATTGAATTCTCTGCATTGAACCCATTCACCGAGTGAAGCAGTGGGCAGCCAGGAACACGGCGCCCGGGGAGCAGTGCGCGGGGACTATACCTTGCTCAGGATACCTCGGCGGTGCCAAGCGGTCTTGGGGATCGAACCCGGACTTTCCGGACCTTAACCACTAGGCCACCCAGCCGCCCAAGCAGAGGCGAAGGTTGGTGAGAACAGTCCTAGTCAACCCACAGACCAGCTCCAAAGACCTACAGCATCATCTTGCTGCAGATGGTGTCACTGTGCATCTTTCTGCTATTCAGCGCACTTTGCAGAAGGAAATGCTGTATGACTTAAAGTGGGCTGTCCATGCTCGGAAACCAAACCTGACTGAACTGGAGATGTTTTGTAAAAAAGAATGGTCCAAAATACCTTCAACCACACGCTCAATGGAAGCTATAGGAAGCGTTTCTGCAAAAGGAGGATCTACTAAATATTAATGTAATTTTTCTGTCGGGGTGTCCAAATGTATGCACCTTCCTAATTTTGTTTAAGTAACTATTGCATACTTTCTGTAAACTTAATTTCACTTCTCAAATATCACTGTGTTCATCTGATATATGATATATGGACTAGTGATGCTCCGATCGATCAGCCGAAGATCGGTATTGGCCAATAATCACCTTTTATTAAACTTGGCCGATCTTAGGAACCGATCACTATTGTTGACGGCAATGCATGAGGGCGCACACGACGAGTGGGGACGTAAATATTTTGACGCCACAGTCAATGTGGAATTACTACGACGTTTTGAGAAACAATGAAAAATTCGCTATTTGCAGATTATGTTTCAAAGAAATCTCACGTGGAGGCGCATTGTCCAAAACATTTAATATAACAAACCTCATTCGGCATTTAAAAACGAGTCATATGGCGAATACGAAAAAACTGCAAAAAAGGCAACGGTAACAAATAATGCGACTCTCACTCAGCCATCCATTACAGACATTCCGAAAAAGCACGAACAGTAGAGACAGCAAGAAAGCTACATAACTGTGAAAATAATGGAATTTATATGCACTGACCACCACTTTATTTGAAAAAAAAAAAGTTAATGGTGATCAGAGAGCTGACATATCAGTTATATAAACTTGAAGAATCAGAATCTGCATTGGTATTGGCCGATCACCATGACAAAAAAATCGGTACTTGGTATCTGTGGCAAAAATCCTGATCGGAGCATCCCTAATATAAACTGAAATTGCTGATTCAAACAACCAATTATTTATAAAGAAGAATCATGATAATTATCAGGGGTGGCCACACCTCTACATACCACTGTAACCTGGGACCATTTCTATAGCTGCATTGTACTGCATTGACGTAAACTGGAATTCTTTCTACAGTTTGTTTCAAAGTACAGGTTTAAAATAACTTTGTCTGATCTGTACAGTTTGTTTTGAAGCAACTACAACCTAGTAATATTTCCAAAGTTTGTTTTATAGCATTGGATTAAGACAATAAGCACTACATTAATAAAACACCAAGTTATTTCCACAGTTCTTTTTATAGTGCAGAATTAATATAACCTGAAATTATTTGCGGATCGTTTCATAACATCAATATAATTTCCGATAATTTTCACACTTTTTCTTAGCATAAGATTAAGATGCACACGCTTCATTCAATTTGGAATTGTTTCATATCATGGGATAAATATAATCTGTGATCATTTTTACAATTGTAGTACAGGATCGATGTAACCTGAGGTTATTTCTACCTGTATCTACAATACAGGTTTAAGCTGGGATTATTTTTAGAATGTTTTATATTGTACAGGATTTAATTCCACAGGATTAACGTAACCAAAGCAACCAGAAGATGTTCTTTCACAGTAGTGGGAAAGATCGCTTTCAGGTTTTTTGTATTCTCCAAACTGAAACTGCTTTTCTTTGCCTACAGATCTCAAAGCAGCAGCTGACTCATCCTTCACCCGGGTGCATCTGAGGATCGGAACCCGAGCCGCGGAATCATGCAGTGGAGGCGGAGGCACTGCTGTACAAACATAGCTGTATTCCTGGCCTTGCTCTTGGGTGTGGGAGTGTTCCTTCTCCTCGGTCAGCAGAGCAACCAGGGGAACAGCGAGAGCCACATGACGCAGAGGCTGCTCAGGACACAGCTGAACCACAGCACTGCAAAGCAGTACATCTTGGCAGAGCACAAAGTCACAACACCTCTGCCACCAAGTACTGAGGCCAACCCAAGCACAGTTGAGGAGGATTCCTCGCAACAAGGGCTGAAGAACATTCTGTCTTCCAACGCTAGCTTAAGTGAAGAGATAATGGCAGAGAAGTTCCTGAAGGTGGAACCGTACACTTATATCATCAACGAGGAAAACAAGTGCCAGAAAGAAGGTCCTTTCCTTGTGCTGCTAATTGCCGTGGAGCCCCAACAATTCGAATCGAGGGACGCCATTAGGCAGACATGGGGGAACGAGAGCTTGGCCGCAGGCTTGGGGATTGTGCGGCTCTTCTTTTTGGGTGTGAGAGGAGGACTTGGCAAGCTGCAGGACTCCATAAAGGCAGAAAGTCAACAACACCATGACATTATCCAGCAAGAATACATAGATTCCTATAAGAACCTCACCCTCAAGACGCTGATGGGCATATACTGGGTTGCAAAGTACTGCGCAGGGGCCAAATATGTCATGAAGACGGACAGCGACATGTTCGTCAACACAGAATATCTCATCCAAAAGCTCCTTGATCCCAGAGTTCCACCAAGGCAAAAGTACTTCACCGGATATCTCATGAGAGGCTACAGCCCAAACCGAAACAAGCACAGCAAGTGGTACATGCCAGCAGAGCTGTACCCCAGCGAACGGTACCCTATTTTCTGCTCGGGAACTGGGTACGTCTTCTCGGGTGACATGGCGCGGCTGATATACAAGGCTTCCCTGAGCATTCGGCGGTTGCATCTAGAGGATGTTTATGTAGGGCTCTGCTTGGCAAAGCTGAAGATAGAGCCGGTGCCGCCACCGAATGAATTCCTGTTTAATCACTGGCGGGTGTCCTACTCCAGCTGCAAATACAGCCACCTGATTACCTCGCATCAGTTTCTTCCCACAGAGTTGACCAAGTACTGGCATCACCTTCAGAGCAACAAGCACAATGCCTGCATCAACACACCCAAGGAAAAGGACAAAGCACACAAACTTCACCAAAGAAAACTGCTCTGAGTTTCTGCCAAACAGGAGTGTGAACATACAAGAACTTTCCTTAAAATGAGGGAGAAATGGGATGGAAGCAGGTGTGAATGGTTGCAAAGAGCCTGACTGATAATATGGGCCAATCTTGACGAGCTGAGGTTTTATCATTATTTTTAACCAATAAATACCATAGCAACAGTCTGTTTCTGGACTTGTGTTTGGTTTTCTTCAGTTTATAAAAAAAAAGGCAATTATGGTGGATCCTAATGGTCCTGTTTACTCTGAAAGGGTATACATTTCCTGGCAGACCGGTTTATGACAAATGCTTGTAAAGGTTGGAAGGACAATATTGTGAATATCGTAAAAGCTGCAATTTTAAAGACAATTATTCCACATTGTCTTTAGTCTTGTCTTTAGTCTTGATTAAAAACTAAACCTAATAACCCAGACCTGAACATCTGGAAAACTCAGTATTCAGGTTTGGAAAGTCCTGAACTTCAAGGGGGGGGGGGCCCTGAATATAACAGAGAAACTACCATCAGATAGTCTTTACAAAAGATTTTGCCCAACTGTACAAATTTGTAGTAAAAATGCAGGTCTGTGGAAGAGTAAACGGCCTGTTTGTCGGCACCAAGAACCGGAGAAGCATTTCCCCTTGAAGTTCTTATCTATACATTATAAAGCAACTCCTCCCTTGGTCTTCTTCTTTTCATCTGCTGTTCTTTGCATCACTTACTTTGCAGTGGTGACCAACGCTGGTCTTGCAGAGCCTTATACCAACATTAATCTGCCGTATCTGCTCCAGACACAACACTACAAATCTCAGCCATTACTCCTGAACTATATATAAATCACACCACCCGTTGGCCATGACTGCCTAAAACAGATTTTGTCAATTTTTCATCAAATCAGGTCATAAGTCATATAGCGTGTGCCTGTCTTAAAGCTGAAGCTTTGCCACTGGATTCAACCAGAAACATCTTTAGCAACAACTTTTCTCAGCTTCCTTCTCCTGACAGCAGCACCATTTGTCCAGATTATCCAGATTTCAAGACAGAAGAGTCAGGAACTAGGATCAGTTTAGCACCAGTTCTCCACTCCTACAAGTGAGTCCTTCTTGTTCTATTGTGTATTCCAACTCATTGTTCTCGCCGCAGTTGCCTTTTGCTCATTCACAGAACCAAAACCTTTGCTGTAACAATATCAAGTGTAATGTGCCACATAAATAAAACTGAACTTCATGAGAAACCATGTATTGATCTTCTAGATGTTGACCTCTACTATTGAGAGTAAACAGGAAAAAGTGACCAAACCTGAATAGAAGGATGCTTTGCCTACTTATTTGAGGATCATGAATGCAGCAAAGCAAGGACTTAGACCAGGTCATACACAAACTCAGGCAAAGTTTTCAATATTGCAACCTTAAAATGTCATTTTTGCTTCATACCACAATATAAACGACTATCAGTTTTCCTTAAACTCATACGCAGCACTGAGCAAATGAATCTTACCGTCACAGATTTCAGAGTCATGCCGTGGTAGGTTCCCATCGTATCGATTTTGAATCCCTCCGTTTCTGTGGGATGAAGCGATACATAAAATCAGTCGCAATTCTATTAAAATGAGACACAGCCAACAATTCAGCTTCAATTCTAGATCAATCCTTTTTAATGTCACTGTATGTGATTTGGGATGGGTACTGGTAGAACTATACTCATACCAATATTGATACTGATACTACTTATCTATACAGATACTCAGCCATACTCTTTATTTATCCTACTCAGGTGCAGAAAATTAAGAAGTTACATAAAAATACTATTTAATTAGCCTCTTTGGAGAAACTGCATCGCAAGTTTTCTGTCCATATAATGAAAGATCTGCGTTACATGATTCGCTCGCCTGCACCCCGGTTTCATGTTGTTTTGGAGAGTCCTAGAACGGTGGTTGGAACTTACCCTCTTTCCCTTTAAACCGCTCCTGGTCGTATCTGTTGTAGGCCGCTGGGACTGGCTGTTTATTCCTAATAGATGGATCCTTGGAAGAAACAGCAGTTGAAAGTTAGTGAAAGTCAAAAGCTGAAAGAGTCATTAGTATAGTGCACATAGGACATGAGGGTTTAATAACCCAGCAAAACTATGCTGAACTCATTCTAAGCAGGACACAACATGACACTGGAAGCCCCATTGTCTCATAGAAAAAACAATAAATCCTTAAGGCCTTCATGACATTTCTAACATCTTTTCTTGGACTTTGATGCTGCAGTGCTACAGCACGGTAGCTTTAATCCTGTCGGTCATAACAGGACACTAACGACCACATATAGCATCCAAGTACTGGGCAGCATTTAAGCTGTTTACACCTGGCCTTATCACATTGGTGCTACACATATATAACTTAATTTAATATCTCTGACCACAAGATGTGCAAGACCTTGTTCTTCTCTTGCATCAAAGCAGAAATACATAATGCAACATTTGCAACCGGAACAGCATGGTCTCAGGGACAAATATGACAATAATTTTGTGTAATTGCCTCTGGGGCAAGACAAAAAACAGTAGCAATTTGTTAGTGATAGATACAATTGAGAATGATTCCTTACACTGTGCAGTTAAAAGTCAAAAGGTACAGATACTGCTGTAAAAGAATTTCAAATAAACCCATGTCCATCACAGACAGGAGTCAAGACTGAGATATAATTAACATGGGTAAACCCAACATTTAACAAAAATGTTAATTTGAGGTTTAATTAGGGTTCAAAGAGGGTTTGGCTGCAAAGAGTTTCTTAGGTTCGGGAATGATTGATCCTAAAACAACAGAGTTTTTACTTCTCTCACTTGCTGAGCAAACAGTGAGCTAGTGGCCTGCTTCCTGAGAGACAGGAAAAGAACATGCACAGTCACGTTGATTTGTTAAACTACAGGAACGCCTCATGATTCTGAGACGCCCCACTTTCGGTGGTATCCACTCTGGGTGAACCATGTTTTTTAGCCACGTTTCCTCATTTCACTCAAATCAGTTCTACTGCTCTCAGCAGCACATTCCACTGCTCAGTTATGGGTTAAATGACTGACACCTCTCAGGATGGTGGAACTTCATTTCAAGCTTCATTTGCTTGACAAATGACAGTAATTTGAAGAAGCTGCTGCTGCTACACACAGACCAGATGTAAGAGTGTACACCACCATCTTCTCTCTTTATTTTCTTTTAAAAAGTTTCCTGAAGCCTTTAGTTTTCTAAATAAAGATTCCAAAAACGGATCCTCCAGTGTTTAGCGGTTTAGAATTACCCCATCACTGATTTCCTCCCTACTCTTGAAGTCAAAGATAATAAGAAGGTTACTTTGGAGCAAGGCACCTCCCTTTCAGTGAATGGTTTGTGTCAAGATCCTGTGTCATATAGAAAAATAATAATTGTAGAGAAAAAAAGGTCATAATAACAGCTACTGGGATTTTTAAAAATGCAAAAATGAATTATATGGGTTAAGGCTGCTGAACAATCCTCTAGCCGTGAGTCACTCTAAAGCCTTCATTTTTTTTGGCTTGTGATAAAGGCAAGAACCATCCACGAGCCTTGTGCAGTGTAAATACACACCAAGATGTTGGATCTGAAGTGTATTTTCTCTCTTACCGTCTGGGCTGGGTTCTGTGTTGGCCTCTGCTCGGGAGCGCGGCCCTCTTCTCTGGCCTTTACTGACTGTAGGATGGCGAAGATACTTTTGGAGAAGTTCTGTAAAGTCAAAATACAAAATAGGATAAATGGAGGACGTTAGGGAACCGAGGGGCTTTTCAGGCTGTATGTATGTAACTGCAAGCTAAACTGTATCAGCTCTGCACCCGTAGAGTTTCACCTGCAGGATGATTTTCAGGTTTTTTTAAAAAATCTTGTTGTGATTTCACACAATGTTTTCTCACTCCGGCACACAGTATGCATTATGCAAACACATTACATAACCAGACGGGGGTTCCTAGTTTTCACTCAGAAGACTGCTGGGCTCGTAGGAGCAGAGTAGCAACACAAACAGCAATTCAAAGTCTTAAGTTACTTTGGACAAACTCAGTGAAGCTCTTCCACCTCAACCCCTACAAGAAATAAAAAATCTATTCTGTTTACTGGTTTATATTTCACGGTTCGGTACGGTTCATGATACAGCAAAGTTAAGCAACAAAAAGTTCTAACGAAAGAGGCTTGGTTTGTTTTCGTTTGTTTTAAATAAACACACACTCTTGCTTATATTTTCATGTATGTATAAGGCAGCAGAAGTGTTACGCCATTAGGTGGCACTATTGCACCACACTAAGACCCAGGTTTGATTTACTTGCGCTTTTTGTCCCTCTGTGATTCCGTATTACTTCTATCACGTCTTCTCTGTCATACCATGTATTCTCCGAAAGACATCATGTACCGAACCGTGACCCATGTACCTTTACAGCCCCAACAAGCATGTTACAATATTACTCTGAGTAAATATATACACAGTAGGGGTGTGACGAGGCGCTTTTCCCACGAGACGAGACGAGACCCGAGACTGGGTTCACGAGAACGAGACGAGACGAGATTTTGACATTTTTTTAAAGAAATCCTCAATGTTTAAATATGT
>JBBPDH010000011.1:7281330-7299417 GCA_037974565.1 Clupeocharax schoutedeni | reverse complement strand
GAGGACAGTTATACTGAGTGATGGGGAGAGGGAGGACCACCCTACCCACCCAGAGAGAGAGAGAAAGAGAGAGAGAGAGAGAGAGGACAGTTATGCTACCTTGGCCCCCTAGACATGGATAGTTGTAGGCTCAAACTACGTCACTGTTCAGGAGCCCTGTCTCTCTTACTGACTTCACTGTGTGATTTAAGCTTCATGATTTGAAACAATACAACATTGTTAACATTGTTCACTCAACATTAACCTTAAATTTTGCTTTGACCAACAGTAAAAAACAAGTAACCAGATTGAGGAGAATGATAATGACTTTTTCCAACATTTTTATTATAACTTGATTCATGATTTAATCTTAAAACATAAGAATGAGGAATAAATATACTGCTCAAAACAATTAGGGGAACACTTAGGAGGCAACACTGATTTACAGTCTACACTCTCTCAGTGACATTGTGTTAAGTGTTCTCTTTATTGTTTTTAGCAGTATATTTGTTCCTTGTATTATGGGTGTGGTCCACTCTGAGGTACCGCAACAGAGATATAATAGCAGTAGCACTGGCCCCAGTCAGTTTTTGGGCCGCAACACGTGTGTGAGAGTCTGTGGCCATAAAATGACTCATGCCACAGATCACATGTAGCCACTTAAAATCGCTACACAAAGCAGCACCACAGACATGTAAACAAAGTGATGATGAAGGAGTGTTATTCACAGCAGGCTGCTGATAATTCACTTCAGTCGCAAACTCGACTGACATGCTTAATGACAGTGGGATAATTCTCACGTTATTCATGCATGCCATTAACGAGACTTGTCTGTTCGTAAATTTGTCTTTTTGATTATTGCCTTCAAATCCCGTCCCCTTTTGGGAAGCCACAGCAGCTGGTCAATAATGAGTCTGTAGAGGAGCAGTGGACATTGAGGGTGTGGCAGGACAGGCTTTGGGCTTGCTGGTGTGATCTCGGTAACTTGGGGTGAGTCGGAAACCCATTAATCGGCATTGGGCATCTGCAGAAAGGCCTCGGCCATCCCAGGGTGTTTCGGTGTTTTCCTCCCACGACAACGCAGACGCTGAGAAGATTACAATGCGATGGTAATCAACGCCTCTCACTGACGTGATGCTTTGCAATTTCCCCCTCTGCCTCTGTGTCAATAGAAGCCATTTCTGACATGTTTGTTTCTGCTGAAACATTTCTGACGGGATCCCTGATCCCTCAGCTTCCACAGACCGGGGCGATGTTGGGTCCAGTGTAATAAATTGTGAAAACAAAGGATGGACAGATGTGTGCCCCCAGCAGTCCTCAGCACAAAAAACTATGCTATGATGAGAGACCAATTTAAACACCATTCCATCCATTATCTGAACTCCCTCTCTTAACCAGACCTGACTCAGACCCCAGTACTCATAGGCGGCGTAACACCCTGGACGGGTCACCAGTCCATTCCTGTGTGTGTCAAGACCAATAAATAAAGAGCATCCTTCAAAAACACAGGGATATGTAACATGATCAGAGGCTTTGAGTCCTCAAGGAGGATAATGCCGACTCTACTGTACTGATAACATGTGGGGCGGGAGGCTCTTTAGCACTAAAGAGAACTGAATCACGTCCTTGTCATTTTTCGTGGTCCGAGATTAATTTGACACTTTGAGGTCTTTCACGGCAGTCACTGAAAGAATTATAGATCTAATTTATGACAAAGGAGAACATAATTGGCCGCCACAAGGACAGATTAGATCGTAGCTATGTGCCATGAAGGGCTGGGTCAGCAGAAGATACTGCAAAGCTCAGCAAAGGCCTAAAGCTAACAGAACACTTAGTGCTAATTATGCAGCATATTGTGCTGTAATGATCACCCGCAGCCCTTCTGTTGTCAAGACAGGAGTGTAATAGATATTATAGTTCATTCACAGAATTTCCTTTGTAAGCCCTTGATTGCTTTTTTGAGCCATCTCAGTGTTCTTGTAAAAGAACTTGTAGAAATTGTAAACTTGTAAGATTTACAAAACTAAAGCAGAATGGCATGCATTTGAGGTATGTCTTGGAACATGTGCACCTCAGAACAAGCCTTTGCAGCAGGACGACTGTAATATTGTTCTCAAAACAAACTGATTTAGTGGAAAGTGCAGATTCTCTACTTTCAAATGATACCACATTTGTACCCCGTACTGGGACAAAAAATACCTACATGAAAGCTGCCTCTAACACCATGCCCCAAAGGATCAGCTCACAACCAAAAATAGATAATTTACTGCTGTCTCATTGTTAATGTTGATGAATAGTGGTTCAAAAATAATGATCTTTCTATGAGATTATTTAGTTCAGCATGTAAGAATAAAAGAAAGAAGGTAAATGTCTATTGTTTTAGCCCGTGTACACAATGTGTTATAAATAGCTGTTCTCCTAGCGGTAACACTGACAATATTATTAGTTTATTTTACCAGCGTTCCTAACTGTCACTGTAATCTGCTGATGAAGGCCCTGCTGCAAAAAATATCTGTAAATCTGGTACATGTGACAGCGTCTGCCTGAAGTGGCAATTTTTTTTTTCTTTTGCAGTTTTCTCTCTCCATCTGAATGTTGGACAATGACATGAGGAGGTGTTTAAAGATATGATTGGGCCAGACCCGTGTCATTAAAGAAATGAACCAATGGGCCGCAGAAGTGTGTTTCACTCCTGTGCTGACTTTTTGTGACAAATGCATTAAAAGACACAGGGACCAAAGCTAAAGGTGGTGTTTAAAAAGTTGATTGGTCCAGCCCAGTGTCACTTGGGCCGCCGATCTACAAGTGTTATGGGCCGGTTGGAACAATGCCCATCTCAAATAGAATGTCAGCCCACTGGGAAAATGCCTGGTACGCCAGATGGTCAGTCTGGCCCTGCCAGCAGGTAATTATTTAATTCTGAATTATAGCATATTTTGTATGAATGCATGGCCGTTTTCTTTGGTATGCGCTGTCATTTCCTTTGGTATAAGCAGGTAAATACAGTAATAAATTAATTAATTTACAGGAATAAAGTCACAGTTCAGCAGCCAAACAGAAATGAGAAATAGTGTGCTCGGATTGTCTACTTTCAAACCTCCCACCTCTGAGTACAGCTGACTGTGGCGCCCGGGCCTTGTGCGCCACGCCCCCTCGTCCTCATGCTGGTTGTTTATGTTTGGGGCGGTGCTCAGCAGGTGTCTGATTGCCTTGGTAACCGCCGCGTGCTGCACAAGGCCCGGACGTCACAGTCAGCTGTACTCAGAGGCAGGAAGTTTAAAAATCCGCAATAGACTGAAATCACGACTGGTGAACCGCGTTGGGGTGGGGGGGTGGGCAGGATTGGTGGTTGGGGGGGGGTATTACATTAATTTGGAGTTAAGTTGTATTTATTGCTTGGTGACATGTATACAATATTTAAATTTAAATAGCTTTACATTTGATATGTCAACAAACTTCAGATCGCACCCTTATCTAGAGAACCAGAGCTTTCGGACAGTATACTAAGTGCATAGAGGTCAAAGTCCAGTGGACACTTTTACTGCAGGTTTTGTTTTGCAGTGCGGTGCAGAAGCTAGCGGGTCTGTCGCAAGTTTAAAAAGACTTCAGAATGTTCGACTTCAAACATTTGACATTTTCAGGGCAGCAAGATGGAGAAATGTCAGGAATGTGATATCGCCCTCTACAGCTACACATCAGCAGCAAGAGCGAAAACCATCCGCTTACAGAACTCGTCTTAAACAGAGCAGGGATACTCATGAACGGTTTTATGTTTGGATATTGTTTTTTGGTAAAAATCTTATTTAACATGTTTTCTAAGTCTGGTATTATTGAATGGTAGTGTTGAATGATGTAATATGAAACAGACAGATACTGTATTGCTACTTTAGAAAATATCTTTAAAGCCAAGCTAAGGTTGAGCTAAGTTAAACGAGGTGAGCTTCTTCTTTTCTTACACTCGGATGCTGGGTGTTAAAGGGCTCAAAACCAAGCATGATATCACCTCTCTCTGTCCACCCATAGCTAATAATGTGGCAAAAGTGGTGCTGGAGAATGCTACAGTCAGAGCAAACGTATTAGAGAGGCTTTGCAGCTTGTAATCGGCACATGAAAGTCAAAGACCAGTTTGTGTGCAAGGAATGGAGAGGGACAGAGTGTCACCTCTCTCTCGCTCTGTCCCTCTTACTCTCTCTCGCTCTCTATGCATTCCGCAAGTAAACTGCCAATCAACTTCTGCATCAAAGCATTGTTGTTGCCAAACATCATAACTGTATTTTTTATAAAGCCCTTTAAGCTCAATAAGCAGAAGGGTACTCTCAGTAAACAGTGATGTGGAGTACCATGATGGTCAGGATGTATCTTAAAATTTCATGAACTCTTGTTGAACAGATTTGATTTATTCCACACACCCCCCCCTCCTTTGTATCTTTGTGTTGCAGGATGGAACCCCTAGCATCCACTAGCCTGTGTCTGCAAGTGAACTTCAAAATATCTGGAAGCTATAATATCCTGACTCTCACGTTGCCCAAGCATAATGTGAATGCTCCTTTTAATAAGCCTGACAGCAGCTGGAGCTCCAGCAGCCCTCACTTGCATGTGGACAGGAACACTGAGTCGTAAATCTGTGTACAGACCAGCAACCATATTTTACAGCTATTGGTGATAGCAGTGGTCATGCCTGACCAGAAGATAATCAGCGTATTCAGTTGCTTAAGTGATTAGTAAAAAACAAGTAGACTATCTGTTTATTTTACATTGGATTATAGTGCATTTGATACGCCATCTGGGGCAACGGGAACGAAGCGCCTTGCCTAGGGGCACAATGGCAGACTGGGCATATGGAGGATCTTGCTCTTCCTCTTTGTCACTAGGAGTTCTCAGTGCATGTTTCAGTTCAGTAGCCTATAGGCTACCTTGATCTACTATCTTTGCATCTAACGGGAGTGGATTTTTTTTGGCTGTGAGCATGCCCCAGCACAACATCACAACTCTGTCATCAAACTTTACCAGTGGAGCAGAATTGGGCAATCTCTACCGTCCGTTTTCGGTGTTCAGCGTTCTCACACTCACACTTCTAGCCATGCTTGTGGTGGCCACCTTTGCGTGGAACCTCCTGGTCCTGGTGACCATCCTGAGAGTCCGGACCTTCCACCGTGTTCCCCACAACCTGGTGGCCTCCATGGCTATCTCTGATGTGATGGTAGCCGGTCTCGTGATGCCACTGAGCCTGGTGCGAGAACTCTATGGCCGGCGCTGGATCCTGGGCAGGATCCTCTGCCAAGTCTGGATCTCTTGTGATGTACTCTGTTGCACAGCCAGCATTTGGAACGTGACGGCCATAGCCCTTGACCGCTACTGGTCCATCACACGCCACCTGGAGTACACTCTCAAGACTCGGAAGAGGATCTCCAATGTGATGATTGGACTCACCTGGCTCCTCTCCTCTGTCATCTCTCTCTCGCCTCTGTTTGGCTGGGGAGAGACATACTCCGAGGAGACCCTGGCCTGCCAGGTGAGCCAAGAACCGTCCTACACTGTCTTCTCCACATTTGGGGCCTTCTACCTGCCTCTCTGTGTGGTGCTGTTTGTTTATTGGAAGATCTACAAGGCTGCCAAGTTTCGCATTGGGTCACGCAAGACCAACACCATCATGCCCATGGCAGAAGTTATTGAGGTAAGAGTAACAAATCAACCGCTAGTATGGTAGATTGGACATAAAAGCTCTTTACACATCTAAAAAACACTGAACCTGGAATCTAAGGCCTGTATTGACGCCATGTTTACAGATATCAGTGAGTCACACAGGCAGGTGTGTGATATTATACAGTACATTGCTGATTGGTTGTATGATTTTTAGGTCATTAGTGCTTGACACAGGTGTTCAGCTGCACATATAATGTTTTTTTTATCCCCTTAGACAAGAACTGGCCAGTAGAATGAGGTTCAGGGGAGCAGCCTCTCATGAGGTCACCACACCCCACACCTAGTTTTGGCTAGAGATATATAAAGCCCTCCTGTTCTCCGCAGTAGTGTTCTCTGTAGTGATGGAGCTCCATCTGATGCACCAAAATGGAGTGGCGTGTGTGATCTAGAGCTTATCATCCAAAACCAGTACTTCATTAGTTCTCTCAGAGTTAAATGCAATCAGCAGTACTGCAGTTTGCTACAATATTAATACCCTTGATTGCACAAGAAGCGCTGGCAGAGCATGGGTCTGCAAACGTATACCTCTATGAAATAAAACACTTCTAATGGGGTTTCTGAATCTTGGTCTGTCATCAGCCAGCCCTCAGAAATCCCACCTCATAACAGAACAAGCACTGGAATTGGATTGTGTATTCATATTTCATATTTCATGTTTTTGTCAGTTGATTCAGCACTCAGTGATATGAAAAGCACTTTGATGATATGACATCCTTTGTCTTCATGTCAGATGGGCCCTGGTGGCGCTGTTCGCTTTCTTCTGTCTGGGTTGGGTTTTGTCCTTCATCTGTGTCTAACAAACAACAATGATGGACAGGATTTTAGGAATTCTTTTGTAAAAGGTGACTGATAAAAACACTAATATCAATGTCTATATAGTGCCATTTCCAACTGCTTGAAGATTTTTAAACAGATTTATATATATGCAAACAGAATGGAGACAAGTGTGAAAATCCATGATAAAAGGGTTATACCCAAAACAATGTTTCAGAAGTTAGAATAAGAGATGTATAATCTGACTAATGCTTGGATGTGGACAAGATGATCTTGTGTATGGTCTTGGGTACAAAAAGCAGTCTAAAACTTGCCAGCAACAAGGGTACACCACCTCTATACCCGCACCAGCTGTACTGACCTGAGATTTGCATGGGTGACAATAACTAGTCCATCTTGATGGCTATTTTGGAGATCACTGATGGTTCATAAAGTTGCCCAGTAGGGCTGGATAATCTTAAACAGGAAACATGCGCTATGCGATAGTGCTGTTGAGTGTTGATGGCGATATCACATGCGATAAGTGAGTAAAAACTTAGCCTCTATAGTGTTCATGTTTTCTGCTTTGGATTTGCTGTAACAGAGACTCCAGACTCTGACTAGTCTATGCAGAAAAAAAATATTTCCATTCCAACATGTTTTTTTTTTAAAGAATTTACAGAGCATTCCTCCCATAAAACATTTGAAGCATTAATCATTGTTGAAAAAAATGAATAAATTTTAAATAAATGTAAACATCATTTAAACTATAGTAAGTTCTTAGCCAGAAAAAAATAGCAAAAGGAACAATCTATAACAGCATTGGGTGAAGAGTTTTGAAAAACACCATTTATTGCAGTTCAGTCAGTTTTTCACGATATGTATATTTTTTCAAGGTCTAAATCTAACAGTTACAAACTCCACTAGAGCCTAGAGCAGTATTTGTACACCAGTAGTACAAACAGAATATAGAGACTCTGTGCAGCTGAATGGCAGAATCTGAAACTCCATCGCTGTGCCACATCTTCATAAAAACAAAAGTGCACCAGTTTCTGAACTCATGCTGAGAGCTGGAATCTGATGAGGTCCAGTTTGTAGTCTAGGGAGCATGTTCAAACATGTAGGCAGGAGAAGGGCCTGATGAAGTTCACTGATCACTCTGTAAGTGCTGCTTGAGGCATACACTCTCACTATAAGCACGGTGGTGAATTCCGGTAAATAAAATAAAAAATAAAAAATGTATTAAAATGCTCAAACTCCAGCAACAATGAGCAGTAACTATAGAAGAGCGCAGCATCCAGGGACCATTCTATAGACACAGCATCCAGGGACCATTCAGTATAGATCTAACACATGCTCCCTCCTCATGTCATGTCTGACAGAGCTGGAAGAGAACGGAAGTAACTGAGAAGTACATTTTGCACCAAAGTACTCCAAGGAAATAAACAGCTAAATCTTTATAAAAAAAACTAACATCACGTATAGAGCATTAAATGGCGCTACAGGAATGCATAATCAAAAGCAGAAATAATTTGGGGTTTGGGTACTTTTTGAAAGAAACAGAAGTTCAGAACGGTGGAAGATGAAAGGAGTGGGAGTGAGGTGAAGGATGGAGGAAAAAGAGGAATGATCACAGAGATCAAACGCGACAGAAAGTCACGGCGCAGTCGATGGCCTCAAATGTGGATAGAACACACAGACACTCTTAAACAGGCAGTTATAATTGGGCCATCTGATCTGGAGTGGCCCGGTGCGTTCAGGCATGTTTCCAGTGGCTCGTTTAATTTTCATTAGCGTCTCTCTGACTGTTCGCTGCTTTTGGCCGTATATCTCCCCAATTTGATTAAGCATCATGTGGAGCCATAAATGCTTACGTGCATCAAGCCCAGGCAGGTTTACCTTGATCTCACAGCAGCCAACATCACTGAGATGTATTCCGGTTGGAGTGCAAGTAATCATTGGCTTCATTTTGTTTTTGTTGCCTTGGCAGACATTCCAAAAGACACCATTGTTCTAAAAGCTGCGTCATTGCCAGCTACACCAAAACACTCATTTGAATCAAGGAAAACACACTCAAAGGGAAGGCAATGATATGGGAGAGTCACTTCAGGTAACTGTGTGGCAAATAAATGCAGTTAACAAGAAATATTTGATAGAAAATGCAGATTTCAGGGGTTCTCAGGTGATGCATCAATCTAACCAACATAAGGAGGCTATGAGTTTGACGCACAGTGATGCCACAGCCATCCGTAAGCGGGAACCCAAGACCAGGAAGTGCCCACCCTTACGAAAATTCACTATGGTTTCCTATGGTTTTTATGCAGTAACTATAGTTTTACTATGGTACCCCATGGTACTTTGGTACTACCCATAGTTTTACTATGGTTTATCCATAGCACTTCATGGTAGCTGTGGTTCTACCATAGTTTACATATACCACTTCATAGTTACCCCAAAAACCATGAAAACCATGTTTTTTTAATCCTAGTAAACCATGGTTTATGTTCATAAGGGCAGTGTAATGGAAAGATTCACAGCTAGTAGGGACAAACAGACTTTTATACACTCTACACAGGATGAAGGAAGGAGGTCACTGGGGTGTTTTAAAGGTGTTTTCACACCTGAAAGTCCATACTAAGCACACTAAAGAATTTTGCATGACACACTATTGTCTGTGTTATCTTGTCCTCAGCTATGTCCTGTCACCATCACCTGCATCCTGTCACCATCACCTACATCCTAGCACCATCACATATGCCCTGTGATCCCCACCCTCATCCTGTAGTCATCACCTGTGCCATCTTCATCTGTGTCCTGTCGTCCTCATGCGAGTCCTGTCCCCATCACCTACGTGGACTGCATCTTCCTCTTGCTTTCCTAAGTGAAACAGGCTTTGTTCAAGTAAACCATCTTCTAACTGTTAAAGGTTGGTAATTCTGTTAATTTTGTACGTAAGGTGCAGTCCAGGGAAATTTGGATCATCTGGTAGATTTCCTTGATCCTCTTTCTCCAGTACTGCTTCTCTTATCACAAGTCGAAAGTTTTTTTACTTTTTAAAAAGAAAAATGTACTTAAATGTGTTTAATTACTGTCTATACATCCATTCATACACTTTACATATGTATGTATAGTGTACTATTAGGAGTCTTTGTTAATTGTAATGAACAATTAGTGCCAGAGGTTTTACACCTCTTGACCTTTGTATGACGCCTAAATGACGCCTTTCTTCTCTAGGGCTTATGTATTGTTGGGTTAGGTTTTGGCTAGTTATGTGACAGTTGTTGTATAGATGCTCTGACTGCAGTATCTTGGTTAAATAGTTGACATGAATTTAAGCTGTTTTTCAGGTAAGAAACAGTTGTGGACTTCTTAATCACTGATGTACGTCGCTCTGGATAAGAGCATCAGCTTAAACGTAAATGTAAACATAAACGCCTAAAGATAATTTATACGTTTTGGCCTCAGTATGACCCCATGCTTGTTTATGTAACTTTTTCTATAGTTTATGGTAAAGGCAGCTGTTCTGAAGGTGACTTCAAGAAAGGAAGGTGCTGACATTCTATAAATGAGATGGACAGATGTTTGTGGAACCTATATCCCCAGATAAGGAGTTGCTTTCACGACTGAAAAAGAGCCAGTGATGATACCAGTTTTGTTCCAACCTGCAGACTCCATGCATTCTGTGTGTGATGGGAACCCTCTTTGCAAAGAGAATAAACCACAAGCTTGAAACCAATAGAGAGTGTTCAGTGTTTTCTCTCCTAATTTTTATATGATTCCAGTAGTGCTGGGCCGTTAACGGCATGAGATTGTTATCGCGTGATAAAAGAAATATCTGTGTGTGTGTGATGGTGTTAAACGGCGTTAAAAATTTTTATCTATGCCCACCTCTAGATTCCAGATTTGTTTAATATGTCCAGTATATGATTGATGTTGAAGGTGTTTTTAATAGTTTCTGAAACACATGCTGACATTCTTCTCCAGCAGTTCAGAATCAGATGTGGAGGTTAAACTCTGGAGTGTGGGCAAACAATAGTATATATTATATAAAGAAAAATGTAAATAGATTACATTGTGAGACAATGTGAGAGGGAGGGGTCAGCTGAAGGCAGGACTTGGCAACTTCTTATATAATAGTATTTTAAATGTGTGTCCCCCAAGAAAAGATGCAGCCTGATAGGTTTCCTGCAGTCGGCGGAGTGTAGCAATGCAAAAGGCAGAAATTACTCATCTGAAAAGTTTTGAATTCCAGTAGTGACGACACTGTTCATTATGTGAGGCTATTTTCTGAAGAAGGGCACAAATATGTGTTATTCACAGAAATGATGGGAAGCAGAATAGAGTCTGGATTAGCCTGTAGGATATTTGTTGTTAGACTACAGATTGATAAAGTTGTTTATTAATAATGGTTGCATAATTGTGTATGTGCTAGTTCATGGACACCAACATGTGAGTAGATTATAAACCTGCTTTGTGCAAGTAATGCCATAGTGTCTGTAGAATCTGTTGTGTTTGACGTATTTGTAAAGTTTGTAGTTTGTATTGTTTGTAGTTTGTACTGTTTGTAGTACTTATTCTCTTTGTATTGTTTGTGTTGTTTCTACCATTTGTAGTGTTTGTATTATTTGTAGCATTTGAAGTGTTTATAGGTTTTGATGTGAGGTTTTGTAGTGTTTGTACCATTTTGTACTGTTTGAAGTGTTTACAGTGTTTGAAGTATTTGTAGTGTTGTAGTGTTTGTAGTTTTTGTTTTGTTTGTAATATCTGCACTGTTGTTGGGATACTAGATAATAGAATATAAAACATATTTAATTATCTGGTTATCAAATTAGGGAGTGCCATGTAAAAAATATTCAAAGCTACTTCTTTTCAAAGCTAAAGCTACAGAAGTGGCACCTGTTTAAAACAGCCGTCCAGAACGTCCTGAAGGAGTATATCTGATGCCATAGACCCATAGATGGTAATGAAATCACATCATAATTTTATATTCATTTCTCAGATTTCAAGATGTTTGAGAGGAGAAATTGTTGAATCTATTTTTTTCATGTGTTCACTGTTTGACATTTTCTGCCTTACAAAGCACTTACTGTAATAAAAAAGTGTCGAGTTTATCTAAAAATAGATTTTGTATGATTTATAGCTTTTGCCGTCAGTGTTGCAACAGTAGCTCTAGGTGTCTGGTGGTTAAATGAGTGCTCAGCCAGGATTTCACCATGAGAACGTTTGCGCTGTGTGACTCTGGGGCTGGAGTGCAGAGCTCCTGATTACTGCCGCAGTGGCCTTGTGGTGAGATATGAAGACCCTGAGCAGTTAGAGCAGGGCGTCCACCAATGGGCCAGACAGGCTAAACTAAGGCCCCTGGTGAATTACATCAGCCCCTAAGAGACACGGGAAGTGAGATGTAGCTCCTCCTGATTCGGGTGTAGGATTTATATAATCGATTACATGAGCCTAAAATAAGCAGTTGGGGGATTAAAGCAGGGCTGGATGTCATTAAGAGGCGTTGGAGGCTTGTGGTGGAAAGCTCAGAATAACCGAAGCAGGGGTTTGTCTCAGTGTTGGAACAGAGAGTAACAGAGTAACGGACTGATTGTGGCCATCTGCGTTAATAATCGGGCTGGGAATACACCCTGGAATTAGGCCATTAGCACAATGGAGGCCCAGCACCTTCCCTGCATCACGTTTTTTGACTTATTAGCAATTAGCGAGAAGGCTTTAATTTGCACGGGATGCAGAATCACTGTTGCCCATTTTCCCGACTAGGATGCTACGTCCTGTTTTTGTCCAGAAAATTGAGCTAGATGAAGCACATTTCGATTTATTCATTCATTCATTCAAGTAATTTAGGTTTTCTTTTTCTAATTTCACACATGTCTCAAACGCACTCAACTCATTCGAACTTAAAACACTGCTCCTGAATTCACTTCTAATGGAGGCATGCTAATTAATGTGCTAATTAATTTCAAATTCCATTTGCAAACATTCCATTTGTGATGTCACAAAATGCAACATATTCAATTTATATCAAGCCTACAGCAGTTTGACCCTGCCTATTCACGTGATGAGGCGTGTTTTAGACTGAGACACAGTCAACAGGCAGAGAATCAGAATGGAGCTCCTTTAAATACATCAGTATTAAAGGCATATTGTTAGAAACAGTCTATTTAATTTATGGGATAAAGAGAGGCTGTAAAGTGGTGTTGATTAATGGAAAGGGGTGACAATTAATGATGACCTCAGGGTAAAAAATTGATATGTGATATATATATATAGGATATATGCCCTTTAAATCTGTGCTGTATATGTTTGGAAGTGATGCACATGTGTGAATGGTGAGTACTGTTTTGTCCTATAGCAGGGTGGTTGAGTCCCATTGTATGTATTGTTGATATGGCAGTCCCACCAAAAACTAAACTTTCTAATAATTAGGTCTAATAATTTTTGCAATGCATATTTCATAATGAATGCAGCAAATGGCATCCTCGGATATTGTAGTAGTGATGCTGTGGGCTTTCCTTAAGCATCCTCCAGCCTCTTCCTCTTGAGCGACGTCTCTGCTGTCTCCCCCGTCTCCTCTGACCTGCTGGCAGTTGAGGCAGGAGAAAAAACGGTTGGTTGAGTTGGGCTTCCAGGGAGACCCGGAATAAAGTGCGAAAGTGAAGAGCAGCTCTGTGGCAGAAGAAGAAGCCCTCCTCACTGACAGTTCATTAAGATTACCATTGTCACAGGGGGCGGGTCTAGCCGGCTCCTGTGATTTACCTCTGAGCACAGACGAAGCAGGAGAGCAAGGATCCATGCTATGAGTCTTTATTAAACGAAAACAAAACAGAAATAAAACCTGGCTCAATGGCCGCTACAGGAACATGAACATGAAAACGTGATAACCGCATACAAACTAGGACAGTGAGGCAAAATGTGGCGTAAATGAGGCAATTGACTGACAACTGTGGGAATTCGAGACAGAACTTAAATACAAGACCTAATCACAGACACAAACACAAAACAGATGAAAGCAAGACATGTGACAAACTAAACAGACATGAACATCAAAATAAAAGTCCTAAGAAACGAACAGAAAAGCAGTGGCCCCTAGTGACCACTGACCCAACCGTGACAACCACCCTGGAAAAAATGTCTTCGCTGACATGAAAGAAGAGAAGGGACATACTCTGACTGACAGAGCTGTTGTAGACATTTTGTGATGATTAGGTCTCATCCAGAGGAAGACCTACAGCACTCTGCAGGCACAGATCCTTCAAGAGGCTTTTATTTCTCCCAGTTTTATCCAGGACTATGCTTGACCAATAAAATGTTAACAACTCAGATGCTTTCATTAATAGTGATGCTGTTCTGTTTCGCAGTCCTGTATTTCAATACTCAATTATCTGTTTTAGCCTAAATCAGTTAGAATTCACTCTTTTAAGTTAACAGAGTTAGCTACTTTTAAGCTAGCATGACCTGTTTTATTTAAAATCGTTAGCTAGCTTTTGATATTTTATTTGTTTAAAGCTTTCTTTCAGTTAACCGAAGTGGCTAGTGTTAGCATAGTTCTTTTTAGTGCTGAGGTGATGGAAAGGGAAACACAAGGCAATAACTCTGAGCATGTGAGCAGAAAGCAAGCGATTATTTTTTATCTTTGTTGCAGTTGTAAGCCATGTATAGTGGGTAAGTGCCTTAGATCGCCTGGCACACACGGTGCGAAATGATGCCTGACTCACCACAGCTGCTTTTTACTGTGAGACCCCACTCTTCTAAATGAATCCCTTGCCCAATCTGAATTGTTTGACTTCTGTTTTCAGAGCCAGCTGTGATGAGGACGCCCACAAGTGTTTCTTCCACTTTTATGGATGCTGTTAGAGGTTTTGTGGCAGAATTGGACTGGGTTCTTTTCCTGCACCAGCAGTTTGCAGTAGACTGGAATTTTTTACATGGTGTCACTTGCTTCAGCAATTCTGGCCTGCAGTTAAGGATACGAACAGCCCTCCACCCGCGGCTACAGGGATCATGATCCAGTCTGTGTAAAACTCTAGCAACATTAAAATCAAATATTAAAGTATTTCGGCTTCACTTCTGTGTTTAAGGTGTAACATCAGTATTTTAGCTGGCAGTGTTTATGGCTGAATATCAATAGTTAAGCTGGCAGTACATGCGGTGGTACATCAGTATTTAAATCAGTTTTCTCTGCATTATTTATGACAGTCCATTAGCAATTATGTGACACATCAGAAACAGACTTAATTACTTTCCAAATGTAAATAAACAGTAATTGTGCATTAAACGGTGCAGAAGAGTCTCTGTATACATGCACTCAGATCATCACTAACTTTGCATAAACCACATTTTGTTAAAATGTGTCATTAGTACAGCCAAATACAGTCTATGAATGGGAAACATTGGAAAATATGTTATACACATTTCAGTTCATAAATGTATTTTGGTTGGATGGACTCTATTAGCTGACATAGCAGGTCTTGACTTCATCTGAGGGTGAAAAAACACCTTCCAGAAGCTCATAAAGTCTCCACTGGAGAAGATCAGAGGAGTCTTGTCTTCCTGATATCCATAACCAATTTCTCCAAAAGGCCGGGGATGGCACCGGGACGACCATGCTGTCGATTCGGGAGAAGTGCCACCCAAGCGCAAAGGTCAAAAACCTGTTTCCTCCTAAGCTGTGGTGCTTGCAGCATTTAATGGGAGTTGTCAGCTGGTGTTACAAATTCATTTCCCACTCCTCTGATATTTCCGCCTCGCTCGGCCGACTCCGTCCCGGAGTGAGCTGCCGGGATTAAAGGGAGCGCCTCAGAATTTCACTGCCTTGTCGCCACGACATGTCCTCACCCCTTCAGGTTTGTGCGTGTGCCCATTCGCCGGTGAGACAGTCCTTTGTGTTGTTCTAATTCAGGAGAGAAGACGAGATGGTGATTGCCTGCTGAATGGTGCGGAAGCCAATTATTCCACCTGGCAGCAGGAGCGCTTGGGGCGGCAGGAGAAAACTAGCTGTATTTCCTGAAAGGGGAAAATATATTTACTTGGGTGATTCTGTCCGCAAGTCCTCAGATATCCGACTGTGTGCCACGAAGGTCGTTCGTTCTCCCTGAACATAACAAGTGGAGTCATTTTTTTGGATGGCTACTCCATGCTGAGAGCATTTGGTTAGATAACGATCCACTCTAGGCTGAAAAGGCATCTATACAACAGACGGAAGCAAATTTAATTTACACTTTTCCAATGAAAAATAGATTTGATAGATTTGCTCAGCAGTCAAGCTTTGATTACAAATTATGTAACTGACAAATGAAATAATCTCCCTCCAATACCCTCCCCTTAATTAGAAACTTCAACCTTGTGCTTCTGCTCACTTAGAAACACTTACTGTATGCTTCCACTCACTGGCAACTTTACAGGGAACACCCACTTTGTTCTTGCACACATTGACCAATTTATTAGAAACAATTAATTTTTGCTTCCACTCACTGACCAGGTTATTACCACTGACATGGTGTATGTGACAAGTGCAGCAAGAGATTACAGGTTCTAACCGTACAGGAGTTCCTCATAAGCGAATGTTTAAGCACCTACTGATGCTGATGTTGTAAATAAATACGTTTCTTCAGCTCTCTTTGGCTTAGCGGCAGCCAGACCATGTTCCAGATCCAGCGAGGCGTGACCTTTAATACTCTATATTATTGGGGTCTGTCACAAAATGAAGCGCAGGCAAAGAACATTTGTAACAAACATCTCGCGACTCGGTCATGTGGGAAATGGAGTCATGTAAACTGTTCAGCTCCAACTCAGAGTAATAAACGAAGTGGCTGCTGGGGAAAGCCTGCATGCGATAAATGTTTTGATCCTATAGAATAGTTTGGAGACGTGCCTCAGTGGCGGGCTGTGTATGTAATGAAACAACTCCTGAGATTGTGTTTGCCGTGTGCATTGTCTTCCACGTGAGCCTGTTATTATTTTGGTCCTAGTTCCCCTTGTTATTCTGTTCACCCGTGTCTTATTCTTGTCTCCTGCTCTGCCTTGATGTTCTCATTGTCTAGTTATAATATACACCCCTGTGGTTCTGTCTTTTTGTGCATTGCCTGTGAACATTTCTGTTCTGTCTTTGCTTATGTCTTTGCTTCAAACCTGTGGATATCTTGTGTTTTGTTACCCCTGGACCCTTTATTAGTACTAAAAGTAAAGTGGCCCCTTATAGTCACACATAAACACAGCACAGCACACAATTTGAACAATGTGAAATTCTTTCTCTGCATTTAACCCACTCAAGGGTACCTCAGTGATGCCACTCGCAGTCATGGGTTTCAAACTCACAACCTTCTGATTGCAGGGGCAACTCCTTAACCACTAGGCCACCAACTACTGTTTGTGCTTTTGTGTTTCTTTTTTGTTTGAAACATTTTGCATATTCGTACATATATCCTGCCTCAACCCATTCATTACACCGCTGCTCCGTTAAAGTTTACGGTGTGATGTTCCAGAGAAGCAGCCCCAGATCATGATGCTCCCTCCTTTGTACCTCACTTTGGGCATTAAGCTCTTTGGATCATCCCCTATTTCTCCAAACATTATGAGATCTCTTCCTGCTCAGGCTGACCAGGGTTTGTTGGTCTGTGAGCTTCTTCGTCAGCAGACGAGTTTACCTGTGGCTCCTTTTCCTCTCAGGCCATCCTGCCAATCTTTAGCAACTGCTGGCTTCTCTCTTTCCTTCCTAATCATCAGTCTGAGGGAAGTCCTGCATGGAGCTCCTGTTTGGGGATTAGTTGTACTTCCATGAATGTTTCTCTTGCTTATTATGGATCCAGGTGATCTGGGAGATTACTGCCTTTCAGACAGAAAAGACACATCACACCACACTGATAAGAGCCTTTGGACACGACTCCTAACACTGCATTTGCCTGCATGCTTCCAGGTTACTTTATTGACATGAGCAGCTGCGTACACATATTGTAGCACCACCAGATGCTTGGGACTGGACACATACATGAAGTAAGAATGTTTGCGAGGACAGTTACAGCATTGAACAAAGTGCAAGGAATGACTAACAATACAATAAATAGACAAAAAAGCAAAGTCACAATAAAGTGTGAACGGGATGTTAACCTTCCAGAATGACTAATATTACACCACACATGTGATATTGCACAGGAGGCACTTACCAGCATTGAACCAAACTAAGTGAGTGTAAATTATAGCTTATCAAACAAAAATAACAGGACATAACTGTGCATGTTGTGAAACAGAAAGTAAAGTGCAGGTGCCACTAAAAAGTGTAATATGAGAGGTTTCCGAAGCATAACGTGGCAGTAAGCAAAATTAAGATAGTAGCCTAGTGGCTTATCTGTGAACCTGATCACGCCCCACCACCTTCTACCAAGACACTTAACCCTCAGTTGTCCTGAAGTCCATTATGAGCTCTTTTGTCTTATTGACTTTAAAAGAGAGTTAATAGCTCTTGCTTTTATAAGACAGCTAGTCTTGTCACCTTCTCTGTGTAAGCAAAAACACGTCATTGTTCCTTATGACATCTGCAAATTAGACGATCTGGTTACAAATGTTCAAAGTCAAAGTCCTTTATTGTCAAATCTGCCATACGTACCAGACATACAGAGAATTGAAATTACGTTACTCTCAGACCCCAGTGCACAC
>JBBPDH010000011.1:7267190-7281230 GCA_037974565.1 Clupeocharax schoutedeni | reverse complement strand
TGGGCTGTAGATTCTGGACACTCAGAGACTTTTAAGATTAGCTTTTCCTCCATACCTGTTTTGTGTGTGTGTGTGTGCGTGTTTGTGTTTAGACGGGGCAAACCGAACACTAGCCCACTTCGGGGCTTTCATACTATTATATTAAAAAAATACAATCAATTAAATGTTTTTCAACATAATGTTGTATATTTCTCACTGTATTTTTAAGGGGTGTCTTTATCTTCTAGCTATTGTTTAGAGAAGTTTGGTTTGAAGGTTTTGCTTAAAACATTAAAACAATATTAAAATAATAGGAAAATTACTCAAAATATTCAGCAATGATAGCACTGTAGTGGTGCGACCCAAAAAATAACAAGCAAGAAAGACAGCAAGACAAAGCTGGTGTACATGTAGATTCTGGACACTTTTGAGATTAGCTTTTCCTCCAAACCCGCTTTGTGTGTGTGTGCGCGTGTGTGTTCAAACCAAAGTTCAGACGGGGCAGACCTAACACTAGCCTGCTTCGATGCTTTGATTCTATTGGTCGCACAAAAATGCGTCACGGCGCGCAGCGGTCAAAGTTTAACAAATTTCAACTTTGACCACGGTGCGCGCACAACAAGGCCGCTGAGTTGCGCGCTGGGGACAGAAAAGCCATAGAACATAATGGGTTTCAGAGTAAAGCTGCATTCGGTCTGAAAGCCCCTTAAGATTCTGACCATGAACAGAAGTATTTGGGGTTAAACAGGAAAGCAAACAAGGTTTTTTGCCAAACCACTGCTTTGACAACTTCGATGGTAAAGTTTATGCAGTGTGCTTCACTTTTGATTTAAAAAAAAAAAGCAGGGTTTCAGTCTGCACTTATAAGTCACCAAAGCATTGAAGCGTTAGTAAGTTATGGCTGGCACTTCTAGCCAATCTTTATTTTCGACCAAATGAATCCATAAAATGCGCTCTGGCTCCGTCTCTTTCCACTCCGACATGTCAGCACACTCTCTTTACCTTTCCAACGCTCTTCCTTGAGTCATTAAAGTGAGCTGTTTGGCATTTGCGCTTAACGTTGAGCGACATCAGCCGTGAGCCTCGTAAAAGGTTTGTGTCTTCTTTAAGTCAGGGGGGTATTCCTTTAGGACCCTCAGCACCCCAAAGAAGTTTATCTCCGCTGCTTCGTTTGAGCTGACCATTGACGGGCTCTGCTAATAGATTCCTTAACCATGAAAAGGAGTGCAAGGGATGATTTCGAGGGCTTTTGCCGCCTTGAAGGGAGTCAGTCTATCCCTGTGCGCTCCAGAACATCTCGTCTCGATGAAGATAACCATGTCAGGCACGCTAATCGAAAGGCACGGAAGCACCAAGCATCCGCCAGACAGGAGGAAGAGGCATATTCTCTAGATGGTACCCAGAGACATTCTACTGCTGTCATGCTCTACAGCTTGACAATGTTATCTCCCCCCTTCTTTCTTTCTCTTTCTCGCCCCATCCCTCGCCCCACCCTCGTTTTCGCTCTCTATATCCAGCCGCCTGTCATTGAGGTGCGTTAGAATGGGCGTCAATCTTGGAACGATCGCAATTAATCTTCTTCATCCGTGTGGGTATCAGTGTAATAATACCTGGCGATAGAGGGGGGGAAAAAAGGATGGCAGTTTGGACGGATTTAGATTTTTTAGAGATTTTTTTTAAAGCCTGCCCTTCCCTGAGCTTAGCTTTACCGATAAGAGCAAATTAAATTTTCATCAGGACAAATCCAAAGGCTGCACAATAGCAGGGGGTGGGGGAGGGGAGCCTGCCACAGCCCCCCCTCCACACAAACCAGGAATAATGCAGCTTAGCATCCGACTGGGGTAATAAGATGCTCCGGATTTTCCATTCAGCTGCATTAATCTATTACCCCCTCAGCTCCAGACACACAGACAGGCAGACAGACAGACCCCTTGCTAAAGAGAGGAGTCATTAAAGATGGTTTTAGAGGTTTTAGGTCATGATTACTAAGGCTTGGTTTGACTACAGTCAACCCTGGCATGCATAAAATATCCAGACATGGTGCATTTGACGTCCCCTTCCCCATAGACCTCCTTTGCTGATGCTCGAAAGACCTCTCTGACACAGTAACACATCTCTCCATGAGCCCTGAAACAGTTAATTATGAAATATGTTTGAGGATATGAGTAGAAAAAACTCATACACTGTGTATTATTGTAGCATATTTATGTTGTCAGATTCTCAATGCCTTGGAACTGTGATTGTCCCATTGTTTCCACTAACTGGCCACTTTATTTGAAACACCCACCTGCGCTTTTACACACTGTCCACTTCATTAGAAACACCAGTTTTTAATTACAAACTAAAAAAAGTAATTTGTCAGCCCATTCATCATTGGTCAGTTTATGACAACAGGACCACTGTTAAGCAGAAGTTTCTGGGCTGGGAAACCATTCTCGCCAATAATGGCAGTTCCAACTTCCCGTTGCACGGTAGTGTGTGTGGTGCAGGGCAGCTGTGATGCATTACGATTTAAAACTCTGTCTACTTGAGTGTGCTTCTGTTTTGAGGCAAACAGTTCTGGACGCTGTGTGTTCGAGGCAAAACCTTCTGTGTGTTCTGCAGGCGGATGCGGTTCTTAACCTTGGAGCCCCACCAGCACCCCAGCCGCATCAGCTCCAGCAGCATCCTCAGCCTCAGCAGCAGCAGATGGGGCGAGCCCCTGCTCAGCAGAGAGTCTGCACTGTGAGGAAGGTCACCGTGGCAACAGGAGGAGCACAACAGCCACCAGAAGCTGGAGGAGGGACCCCAAACCAAACCAACAGGGTGTGCCAACAGCACTGAACAATTAAATTCCATCAATTTTGTATTAAAAAAAAAAATATATATATATATATATATAGCATTTTGCATGGCGAGTTTCACCAGGCTTTCTTGCTGCAAAAATACCAGGCTTCCTCTCTGTAAAATATCTCTCTCTCTCCCTCGCCTTTTTTAAAGCTGTGGCGCCACCAACATGTCACGAGAGCAGTGTGAGTGTCTGTGTGGTGTCCTGAGAGTTTTTCAAATGAACCACACTGGTTGTCATCTTTGATTAGTTCGAGGGTGTCTAATCTCATCCAGATAGGGGAGGTGTGGCTGCAGGTATTTGTTGTAAACAGAAGCTCACCTGATCAGCTATCTGAAAACTGAGACCAGGTGTGCTCCTTGATTGGCTGGAACAAAAACATGCAGTCATGCCGGTCTTTTATTGACAATCGTGGATTAGAGTCATGACTGGAGTGGGCAAGGGAAATGTATTCTGACATCGCGCATATTTATTATGACTGTTTTATTATTTTTAAAATTTTTAAATTATATTTATTAAAGGGAGGTCTGTATTACAATTCTAATGATATATGCATGCAGCCAAATCACGTCCTGGTATAAGTACAAGTAGGAAACATTTGTGTCATGTTCATCATAACAAGATCATTTGGTGTATACCATGGTGTTAAATGAGGCGTTATAAGCTCTATCACACTGTGATTTAATTAAATTAAATTTCACAGTGCCACCAGAAAGTATGCACATCACTTCTTTCACATTTTGGTACGTTGCATACTTACTCTAAAATAGATGAGTGCAGTTTTCTTTTACAAATCTACGTAGAATAGTTAACTATAGACAGAAGCCACTTCTCACTATAAAAGGCATGCTTGGAGTTTGCCCACGAGCACCTTAAGGATTCGCAGACTTTAAGAAGCAAAATCCTCTGGTCTGATGAAACCAAAATAGAACTTTTTTGGCCAAAACTGTCATGTCTGGAGAAAACCAGGCAGTGCTCATCAACACCATCTCTACTGTGAAGCATGGTGGTGACAGTATCATGCTGTGGGGATGTATTTCTGAGGCAGGAAATGTACGACTAGTCCACATAGAGGGTAGGATGGCAGCAACTGAATATAGAGAGATTAGATGACAATGACCCGAAGCACACTGGCAAGATAAAGGAATGGCTTCAGGAGTATTCTGTGAATGTCTTTAAATGGCCCAGCCAATTTGGACCAATAGAACATTGTTAGAAAGATCTAAAAATATGTTTATAACCAGTGTTGTCACAAAGGAGCCCCTAGTGAGCCAGGTGTGACAGACGGGTTTAAAAACTCCTTAAAGCTGGAGGAAGAAACCGTTGGAGGAACCAAGACTCAAAAGGGTCTACTTATTTAAGAATCAGTAGAGGTAGTTTTTGTTGAAGTTTGAGTCAGGAGTAGTTTATGGGATTTTGAGCAGCAGCTGTCCTTGAGTAGAGAGGAGCTTGTCGGGAATCAAACGCAGCTGAAACCAGTCGAGAACATTTGGGCAAAGGGCCACAATGATTACGGACCTGGAAAGGTGGAGGCCTGGGGCCCCAGTGGTGATCAGTCAGACTTGAAAGGTGGGCAGGGGTTCCCTTTGAAGAAGATGGTATACACAGTTAATAGAAACTGTGTTTTGCATGTAGTGAAAAAACGCCTTTTAAAAAAACAAAGCCTAAAAATGCCCATTTTTATAGTTTAAATCCTAAATATGCCCCCAAACATGCTCCCAGAACACTGTGTCATTGTGTTTAATGCATTACCCTTAAAGAAAATGTACAGATAAACCCATATTTGCCTCTTTTAATTTAAGCTCCCCACCGAGATCTGCAACTCTGAAGGTTGTGGAACAAAAGTATTGGGACACCGTGGTGAGGTTAACGGTTTTCGGGGAATAACCCCTGATCTACTCGGGCTACAAATACAAATGAGGGCTCGTTGCAAAGGTCTCCTGGAGAACTACCAGTGCTTTTACCGACAAAAAAGGGCTGAGCCAAGGGGAATCACATACAAGAGAGCATGTATGGTTATTATCACAAATTTCTCAACTACTGGTAGATAAAGGTTTTTGTCTTGAAAGCCATTTTAAAGTATACTGTGAATTAACCAGGTGTTCAGGTGTGCCTCTGTCTTTTGCAGTATGAGTGAATCTTTATCTACTGTGTCCTTGCTGTTCTCAGGTTGTGGTTCCTGGACGAGGTCGAGGTCGTGGGGGTCCGATGGGCCGTGGTGGTGGAGGGCGTGCAACACTGCAACAGAACAGACCGAACCCCTGCTCTTCGGACGCTCAGCCCAGCACAGTATCCATTGACGGCCTGTCATCTACCACCACTGAGAAACAGATCAAGAGCCTGCTCAACTCCATTGGCCCCATACAGGTACTGTACACCCCCACAGAGCAGCACTGCAGATATACAGGCATGGATAGACACTCTAGACACGTGAGAAGTGTTTTCACATTGAATGTTTACACATGATGTCACTTGAAGTCGCTGTTAATAACTCTTCACTTTAGTTACTTGCCTAGTTTTTTTTGGTATTGTTCTTTTTGTTGTATAACTGTGCAGTCATGAGCAATTTTTCTGATTTCAGTTATACTAGTACATTAATTTCCTCAAAATAAGAAACTGTTCATTTTTGTTCTTTTCATGGTTTAATACCTCAAATTAACTGCATAGAAGTCTAAAATGACTTTCTCCAGTCTGACCTGATATGACATGAACACTCTGTTACATTGTTATTGGCATTTGCTCTGATATAATGAAAGGGTGCCATCAAGCTGTAGATTGTTGTAGTGCAAGTACATTCTGACTGGATAAGCTTTACACTCCAGTTAGAATAAATGAAGGGGGGTGAGTCATTACTGCTTTGCAGTTCAAGCTGTAGATACCTGTGGGAAGTGTCTTTTTTCCAGCAAACACACAGAAAATTTAATCAAATCCATAGCACATAGCTTTGGCTCTTTTTTAATTAATTTAATTTAATTATTTTTTTAATAAAAGTTGAGTGAGTTTGGTGCACTGTAGAGAAACTTGCTGACTCGAATTTCTTTACAGTGGTGGTAAATGGAACCAGATGTCCCCAACATAAATACTGCCGTCAAACCCTAGTGAAGTTTCACACATCTCGAGTGTTTATATGGATGTTGATGGTAAAAAAAAAAGCAGCAAATCTGAAGTAAATTAGTTGTCTTTATGTACTCCTTGGCCTCACACCACCCTGCATGTATCCCTTCACTATGAATGGGTTGTTGTAGGACCAAAAGCTTCTCAAAACTCTCAGGTGAGAGTCTATTCATAACCATTACATGAAATAATTTTCTGTGAAGGAGCTTTTAGAGGCTTCAGGCATCTGGTTCCATTCACCACCACTGACAACAGTTCTGACTTGCATTAATCCACTGTGAACGACAGAACACTAGGCAGAAATGTAGTTTAATCTGCTATGTTGTATCACTTTGGCTAAACTATCAGTGTTGTTGATTGTGTTGTTTGCTTTTGCCAATACCTGATTGTGTCACTTGGTTCAGCCCAGTTTTGTGTCTTAGCTTGTACTTGTCGCTCTGTTTAGATGTTAAAGATGCTGCCGCAGCAGAGGAAAGCAATTGCCACGTTTGTGAACCCCCAGCATGCTCTGAGCTTTCAGCACAGCTTCCACAGGTGAGCTGTCTGATCAAGTAAACAGCCAGACAGTTGTTTGTGCCTTTTTGATTATCACAGTGCAGTAATAGCAGAACTGTAAATAAAGACATCACTGCAGTCATTTGAGCACCGTTACCTTGGGGAAGTTGTATTACAGAATACATGATCTTAATTCAATGACATAGTTTACCTAGATGCATAGATGTGTTCATATTCATTATGTATATAGATATGAAACTTCACCAAATTAAAATCAGGTTATGTATACATCCATTAGAGGACACACAGATGGCACTTTTGTTAACTTTTTGGGTGCAGTTTCAGTTTATAAGTTATAAGATATTGGAGAAAACACTGAATATACACTTAGAACACCAGTGTAATTTGTCTTATGTAGAATCTTTGATCAATTTAAGTATTGTCTTGTTAGTAAATAGTAAATATATCAGTACGAAGGTCCTAAAGGAGTCCCAGTACTGACTGGTCAGTACTGAAATCTTGATCATCTATATAATTGGTGCAGCTGTCAGTGTTTATACAGAATTAATACATTCTAACACAGCGACATTTTCAAACGACTGATGCTGTATTGGAAATAGTGGAGGGACGGAGCAGCGCTCTGCATCAACAACACAAACTTGTTAATCAGAATGTTTGTAGTAATCTCTCCTCCCTCATTATAAATACAGGAAACTCAGGACACTGTGCAGCTGCTTATTTCTCCAGACGCCACAGTAAAATAACTTCTGAATGTTTTCTCATCTTTTCATGGGACGTCTTTATACAGATTTTAGTGGAGTAGAAGGGTACTGACGTATCCGTATTGATGAGCGAAATCGGTGAAATTGAAACTTCAATGGCCGAGCAGTGTTGACTCTTCTGACTTCTTCTATGCTTGTGCTTTATGGGATAGATCTGTCACAGGATGCGGAGTGTGTGTATAATACTAATAAAAAGGGATGCAAGTCTCACCTCAACCTTCTTCTGATCATGTAGGCACATGATAGATTTGTCCCACATCGATGTGACCATTATTGAGGGCTGAGAAACTTCCTTGGGGAGCAAAAAAAAAATACCTTAAAGTGGAACAGAGCCAAGGGACAGAAGGGTGCTGAAGATCTGAAAACGAGCCCCGAACGGAGGAGAAAAAGCCCAGAGGTCCGACCAGCTGGTCCGGTCGCATCGGGGATGAGGAAACAAAATGACTTTAATTGCAACAGACTCTTTTGTGAATAGCAATTATTTACTATAGCAGTTAAACCCACTTATACACACCCCTGAACTGAGCGAAAGATGGGATCGTGTGTAAAAGGAACTGTTTGATCAAGTAAGAAGGAACTTAATTTTTTTTTTTTTTTTTAAAGTGAAAATGTCAAATCGATGACGCTTGATAACGGTTGCTCCCATCCTAAGTTGACCGTTGAATAACTTTTCCTGGACGGTTTTTGTTTGTGTTTTTTTTTTCTTTCATGTATATTAGTAGTTAGGATGAGGAACGCAGGTTGTGGTGCAGCTTTGCCACCAGCAGAGGGCAGTATGTGAATGTAAATACAAGGCAGCAGTGTTTAATCAGTGTAATCGTATCATGCATGGCTTCTGTTGCTGAGATTTTCGTTCAGTACCCTTTTTTGGCTGTTAGGTTTATACTGGATTTACTGGTCAGTTGAGGATTTTTTGCTGAATCTTTTCAGTGTTTTGGCTTTGTCACTCGAGGCCGTCTGGTTGAACAGTCCCGTCTTCAGCAGGGTAATCCAATAGCCAATCGACTTTTAGCAAAAATGATTTTAATTTAGAGTTTTTTCCACTGATGATCACTTTAGCAGAAAGTTTACTTATGTTTACTTCAGTTTTCCATGCTTGAAATGCAGATTTGATATATAATGAATGTAACAGGTTGGTTGGGTTATAGGTGCAGTGTAGTTCACCGTTCTGCCCACTGAGGGGTGCCAATCTGCTTAATTTGAGCTTTGCTGCTGGCCATGCAGTGTTTCAGGTGGTAGTTTTGTTAGCTTGTTGCTTTCGGCTCAGGCTTGTCAGTTAACATTGTTCTGTTTGCCTGGTTAGACCTGACGTTTGCTCTGGCTGTTTGTCATTCGTCCGTCAAGGTAGGTTTTGACCAAAGCTGTGCTGGAAGAAGACTAGGAAGCAAATAAAGCGCTAGATGTTGGTCGTAACCTGCTTTCAGGGAAGTCACGCTACACTTTCTGATGATCTGTGCTCAGCCAGTTGTAGATATGATACCTATTTAACAAAGGTCTTTTTTTAAGAGGATATTCGCTTTGGAACCTTATTTTCATGTTCTCTTACACTTTCCTAACCAGTTTCCATTATCAGTATGAACCATCCGTCTCCCTTTTCATCCCACTCCACACCCTCCTACCATTTCTCTCCACCGCTGTCCCTCACTTTCCTCTCCTTTTGGACCCTGGAGTGCTGCACGTCATGCTTTTGTCCAGATGTAGCTGAGAGATGGGAGCAGCTATTATCAGCGGTCATGATCATTTACATAAGTCGTAGTTTCTTGACATTTCTTGACGTTTCTTCACCTTCTTGTGTTTGAAACCAGTTATACTTTTGCAGATATTTTTCCCCTGTTGTTTTTATGACTGTTTTACCGCCAGTTTTTTTTTTTTGTTTTGTTTTTTTGTTTTTGGTACAACAAACACGTAATGCCCCACTGTTTTACACATTCTGTTAACGGAGCGCAGCCGTCTCTGGCTGGCCCACGTTTTAAAGATTGAAAAATAAAAGATGGTCATGTGTATGCCATATGAGAACGGGGTACATGAAGCCAGTCTTAACTCTGCCCGGAGCGCTAACTTGTCTCGTTTTTCTGTGTACATGTGGGAAATGTCATTTGAAGTCTTTGAGATCTAGATCCAGTTTTGGTTTAAAACCCTTTTCCAGATCTCATGGTGTTCCTCAATGAAGAACAGGCTTGAAATCTGCTGTAGTTGTGCCGAAAGTTAAATGTGGGGGGAAAATCCCGATGAATAGCTGCGTTAGCCATTTAGACTCAGATTGAGGGGTTGGTTCTCGACTGGTATCATGAAGAGTTGATTCTTGACTGGTAGCCTGAGGGAATGGTTCTTGGCTGGGATCTTGAGTGTCCCTGCTTCCACCCAGTAATGCAAAGTTAAAGGAAGTTTTCATTTTAATGCATTGGTTTGTGTCCACAGGTGTCCAATTCATTCTCATTCATAATTGGTAAGCTAGAGGATGGTTATCAGTGTTTTTATATGAGCATTAAGGCTTGCACGCATGACCTTCTATTTGTACTGTTCTTTTTATTTATTTATTTATTTATTTATTTATCTTTACTTATTTGCCTGTTTTGAGCTAAAGCACCCCTAAGTGGATGACATGGGTCATTTTTTTATTTTCCATTTGATGGATCTTAAAGCGTAAACCATGTTATTGTAAAGACGTATCAGCCGTGCTGACCCTAAAACTTGAATATTTCACATAAGACTTGTCTTATGAGTTAGAACAGGTTCATGTTGGACCTACAGGTAACTTCGTTTGAAGTGTGCAGATGTTTATTTAGAGCCAGTCAGCCCATCGCACATGATTGGTGCTGTTTCTTTTTTTTTAGTTTGTAGATATTTATTAAGCTAGTCAACCCTTCACACCTGATTGGTACAGTTTTTTACTATGTAGCTATTTATTAAGTGCGAATCGACTTGATCGCACATGATCGGTGGTTAATTTAGAACCACCCGGCACATCGCGCTGATCAGTGCTGCTGTGTTCATCAGTGTTCTACTGTGACTGTAGTTAGCGTTCCAGTATCGCCAACCAAACCACCTAACTGAGCAGTTTCTTCAGTTATAAGTATGCACTCTCTCCAAGTGACTGCTCCGCTCCATTAGATCCCTTTGAACGTTTATGGGATTTTTTTTTTTTTTAAAAAAAAGCTTCCGGGTCTTTGTTTTGTTTCAGGAACACAGTGGAGCTAGTTATAGCCAGAGTTATGGCTTTTTTTTCTCCATAAACTCTCCTGACGTTACTGTTTACATTCCTCTATTAGAAGTGAGATGTTGTGCTGTTTTAAACTCCTTTTTTTCTCATTCACAGGTTCTCCGGTGACTCCTGTTGGAGGGTTGTCCATAAATGCTTATTTACTTAAAGGGAAAGACCATCAGTTTTTCAAATGTTCTTGTTCTTTGATAAGTGAAGTGATTCAGAGTAGGTTTGGTGTGAAAGCTAAGTGGAGAGACTGATTTCTTTAAAGTAGTTGTGACGAGAACCAGATGTCTCCAACACATATATAGGCATTTTATTAACTAGCAAGGCCCAATGAAGCTCTACATGTTCATATGGAATATTGGTGATGGAGAAAGTAGTGAAGAATCGGAACTAAATCAGTTTTGTTTGGAGATTATTTTGACTCATGATGCCCTGCATGTATCCCTCCACCATGAACGGGTTTAGTTTTAGAACCACAAGCTTCTGAAAACTCTGGTAAAACAACGTCTTAGGCGTCAGGCAGCTCATTCATAACCATTTTATATAATATCTTTGTGAGGGAACTTTGAGACAGACATCTGGTTCCATTCACCACCACTGGGAATGGTTCTGACTTGGTGAGTTTCTTCAGAACAGAGCAATTCACACCAACCCCCCTCTGAACCTCCCTGTTTGCATCTTATGCACCTAATTATGCAGGAATTTTATGGAATTTCCCTGTAAGTAGTTCATATTATTGGGTATGGAGATGCTGAAACAGTTGGGCTCAGGTTAGACACTGCTGTTAGATTCTGTTTAAAAAACCTCCTTTATGGAAAACCCTCCTTCAGTTTCTGCTCAAGTAATGTCACGTCTGTCCACAGTTTGGCCACTTCCAGCCAGGCGGTGCTTCCCCTAACACATCTGCGTTTCTCAACAGGTTCTCGTAGCAGTCTTAAGCATTTCTTTGCATCTTTCTCTCTCTACGTCTCGGTCTCTCTGTCTCTCGTTCTCTCTTGCTTTCCCTCTGTCTCTCTGTCTCTTTCTCTCCCTCTCTCTCTCTCTCTCTCTTTCTCGTTCTCCCTCTCTCTCTCTCTCTCGCTTTCCTGTCTCTTTGTCTCTCTCGCTCTCCCTCTGTCTCTCTCTCTCTGTCTCTCTCTGTCTCTTGTTCTCTCTTGCTCTCCCTCTGTCTCTCTCTGTCTCTTTCTCGCTTTCCCTCTGTCTCTCTCTCTCTGTCTCTCGTTCTCTCTTGCTCTCCCTCTGTCTCTCTCTCTCTCTCGTTCTCTCTCCCTCTCTCTGTCTCTCTCTCTCTCTCTCGCTCTCCTTCTGTCTCTGTCTCTCTTGCTCTCCCTCTGTCTCTCTCTCTGTCTCTCGTTCTCTCTTGCTCTCCCTCTGTCTCTCTCTGTCTTTCTCGCTTTCCCTCTCGCTGTCTCTCGTTTTCTCTTGCTCTCCCTCTGTCTCTCGCTCTCTCTCTCTTGTTCTCTCTCTCTGTCTCTCTGTTTCTCGTTCTCTCTTGCTCTGTCTCTTTCTCTCTGTCTCACTCTGTCTCTTTCTCTCTCTGTCTCTCTCTCAGCTGCTGGATGATCGTTGCTGACGTTGCTTTGTTGGCTTGAACATTAAACCTCTTTTATATTAAGCAGGGAGGACGTTGCGTCTGGATTTCCTTTGTTTGTTTACCCAAATCCGCAGACGTTTGGCATCACTGAGACTGCACCCAAACCGGGGGTCCAAAGTTCAGAAACTTGCACGAAAGCCAATAAGTGCAGTCTTGTCTGTTGTACACACAAGTTCTGCGTTGGTTGTTTTGGACTTGAAAAAGGAAATACATCCTTTCCTTGAAAAGAATGTTATTACTATTATTATTGCTGTCTTTATTATACAAGAGAAAAGTGTTGACCCCAAATGCAATGCATGTGTTTTGTACTAACTCTGTACTCATTCACTGTTCTGTTGATGGAACTTAACAGAACAGAACTCTTTCATGCGAATGTGAATTCACTGCTGATGTTCTGTTATGGGATCAAAAGTGAAATCCTGTGTGTTGCTACAAAAAAACAATAAAGCTAAATAAAGCTTTTTTGACTTATTTTTGTATCTCTGTGTTGTTTTTAAGAACACACTCCACAAATGTAGCCCTGACCAAGACCAGTTTGTCCCTTTAGTTTTAGCACTGGAGCTACGTGGCAAATGTAGCTATCAAGTCATAAATGTTTACGAAAACCGGTTACCATCATTTGAAATCATCACCTCATTCAGAGAAGGTTTGGTGTGAAATGCTCTGTCAGAACTTCACAGTGGAGGTGAATGGAACCAGATGACTGCCTCTAAAAGTTCCCTCACAGAAAGGTATTCCATGAAATGGTTATGAACGCGTTGCCTGAAACGTTTAAACGTTTAGAGAAAGTTTCAAGAAAGTTTTGATCCTAGAACTAAGCTGGTTCTTGGTGGAGGGATACATGCAGGGTGTTGAGACAAAGTAGTTCCAAAACAGATTTACTTCAGATTCTCCACTAATTTACCATCACTGACCTCCATACACACAGACACACAGACACACATGTAGCTTCCCTGGGGGTTGATGGTGAATTAAATGGCTGTATTTGTGTTGGAGACGTCTGCTTCCATTCACAATCTCTCTAAAGAATAATGAACTATTTCACATCAGACCCTCTCTGAGTGTTGAGTTTTCAGTTTTTTTCCAAAAATTATTTTCTACTTGAATTACTATGTAATAGACTTGCTTATGTGGTTTCTGGTGCTGTTGTGTAAAAGTGTGTTTATTCCCGACCGCTGTGAGTTTATGGTGTAGATGTGGGGCTCTGAGTTGCTGATTATTGGAGAGGAATTATGGATTTTTTAAAAAGATATTTTGCAACCTTTTCGTTCTCTCACACCTCACAGAGCGCCGGAACATTCCTGTCCTCTGTTTGCGGATGTCAGTGTGCGTTTGCTGAAACGTTCCTCCTCCCCCCCGCCGTACGGCCCCCTCTGCAGGGATTAGGGTGGTTTTATTTACCTGCTGGGGAGGAATGCTTTCGCCTGGCCGCTTTTGTATCGGTGCGAATGCCCAAGGTCAGGGAGCTCCTAAAAATCCACACAATGCCGACTCCTCGAGAGGAGCCCCGTTGAATTCCTGTTCGTGTTGCGACACAGTTAAAAAAGCTCCTTCAGTCTCCATATATACACACACACACACACACACGCTCATTCACAAACACACTAATGAACTAAGAGGTTGCTAATGAGTTTGAATATCAGGGTAAAAAATGGGTTACTAATTGCCAGCAGTTGCCTTAAAAAATGCAAGATTTATTACCCTGTAAATAGTATGTAAAATTCACAACCACCAATCCTTTGGATGTGGATGATTTTAGTTTTAAGTGGAATAATACTGAATGGATGTAAGAAGAAAGAGAGTGAAACGGTGAGTCTCATGCCAGGTGAGTGAGATCTGGCAACCCAGCCTAGGCTCCAGCCAGTCTTTAGTACGGGGGTCTTAAATTCAGGTCCTGGGAAGACAGAGTCCTGCAGAAATTACATTTTTCCACCCTGCAGTACCAAAGGCAGAGTTTACTAATGATCCTGAGTTGAGTCAGGTGTGTTAAATTCGGGACACGCTAAACTCGGCAGGGCTCGCGGCACTCCAGCCCCGGAGT
>JBBPDH010000011.1:7248989-7262146 GCA_037974565.1 Clupeocharax schoutedeni | reverse complement strand
TGGCTCCCCAGTGGTGGAATGAACTCCCTCTTCTGGTCCGATCGGCAGAGTCCTTCACGGTCTTCAAGCGTCGCCTGTAGACCCACCTCTTCAAGGAGCACTTTGGCGACTAACTATTTATCTTTCCTACTACTTACTTATTTCTCAAAAAAAAAAAAAACCTTGACTCCCCACTTCTCTATGACTTGTGTTGTTCTTCTCTATGACTTATGTTTTGTTGGGTTAGGTGTTGGCTAGTTATGTGACAGTTGTTGTATAGAAGCTCTGACTGCAGTATCTTCGTTAAATAGTTGACATGAATTTAAGCAGTTTATCAAGTAAGAAACAGTTGTGGATTTCTTAAGCACTGTTGTACGTCGCTCTGGATAAGAGCGTCAGCTAAATGCTGTAAATGTAAATGTAATGTCCGTAATACAGTACATTCCTGCTCCATTTGCACTCTGGTCAGAAGCCCACATGATTGCCTGCTAGTAAACTCTTGCCTCTAGCGATGCCTAAGAGACTGTGGTTGCACATAGCTGTGGATTTTGTCACTGATATGTCAGTGTCTGGAGACTGCACAATGGTTTTGGTGATGATGGATCACTTTTTGAAGGGTTGTCAGTTTATCCCATTCCAATCTCTAGCAGAGGCTCTATTGCCTTATGTATTCTGGGTCTATGGCATCCCAGATGATATCCTGTTGGACCATAGCCCCCAGTTTGGTCTTGTGGGTGGAAGGCGTTTCATATGAAACTGAGGGTCACCATCAGACTGACCTCCAGGCACCATGCCCAGTCTAACAGTCAGGCTGAATGAACCATCCAAGAGCTTGGCAGGTTCCTCCGGGCCTACTGCCATAGTTGGCAGCACAACTGGTCAGAGTTCTTTGTCTGGTCAGAGTATGCCTAAATTTCTTTATGCCACTTGATCAGTACAGTTTTCAGGTGCATGCAGACTCAGGTGCACAGGTATCAGTATCATCCTGGGGACCAGTGGAGTACCATTTAAACCTCCCCTTGCTATCCCCTGGTGCACTATATGCACTACCTGCTTGTTTTTTAATACTTTGGTGCTGTAACATTTTGGTCTCTCTACTTTGTCTGCTTTTAGTGACCTGGTTTATGTACACTATTTGCTTCAGATAATGCTTTTCAACCCTTTGTGTATGTGGCTGGGCTGACAATAAACTCTCTTGAAGCTTATATCTTGAATAGGGACAAAAGTATTGGGACACACCTTAATTTCAGTCATTGCTACAGGTGTACACATTCAAGCATTTGGATACTGCCATACTTCTGGTTTTCGAGCCAGCCCTTCTCATTCAACAACAGTGCCTGACCTCATAAATGCTCTACAAAATGAATGTCGTTAAACTCCCTGTTGGTTTAATGGTCAGACATACCTATTCTTTTGTCTCATGTATGTTGGTTCCTTCACAATCCTGTCTCATTTGAACCCAGATACATTTACACCCATATATGCACATCTCACCTGTATTTCATGTTCCCTTAGGGGCAAGAGGTAGAACCTACACTACCGGTCATTTTTTCTGTTTGTTTGTATTGAAATTCAAGCGGTTCAGTGTCTCAATGTTCATTCGGCAGAAATTTCTTTTTGCTTTGCTTTCACTCTTCTGTCCAGTTCATCCTAAAGCAGCTCAATGGGGTTTAAGTCTAAATACTTCTGATAACAGTCTAGATACCAGTTTTCCATCCTGTTCTTTGTGTGTGGAATTACTTTTATGTGCCAGTGCTTTGTTTGTTGTCCTGCCATTTAAAGTGTTTGACTCCTGCAAGTGCGTTTCTCATTTCACACAAGACCACAACATGACATGAAGTTTATAAAGCAGCTTACCACCCAAACGAAAAACAGTTTGTCACATAATAATAAATATAATAGATGTGTGTGGAAAACCGTCTCTAGCATAAAGGAAATTATTAAAACTAAACAACAGAGCTCTAATGAAGGTTCTCAAAACACACACACACACACACACACACAAACACACACACACACACAAACACACACACACACACACACACTGAGTATGGTGTGAATCGAAGGACACTTGTAGCAAGGACAACAGGTAAGTAAACTAAAGTGTTCTAAATATACTACTGTCCTTCAGAGCGAGAGAGAGAGAGAAATAGACACTATAAGAGACACAGAGAGAGAGAGAGAGAGAGAGAAATAGAGACTATAAGAGACACAGAGAGAGAGAGAGAAATAGAGACTATAAGAGACACAGAGAGAGAGAGAGAAATAGAGACTATAAGAGACACACAGAGAGAGAGAGAAATAGAGACTATAAGAGACACAGAGAGAGAGAGAAAGAAGAGAGTATAGAGGGATAGAGACAGAACAGGAAATAAAGATTCATAATGTGTGTGTGTGTGTGTGTGTGTGTGTGTGTGTGTGATGGCTGTATGTGTATTGCCTCTCTACAGTAACAGAAACAACAGAGAAAGGGAGGACAGGGAGAAGGACATGAGAGTCAATTTATTAGATGTAAAATGTCTCATGTAAGTGTGTGATTTAGGACCTGAGCCTCACACTCACTGTCTCCAGGGATCATCCAGACAGACTGACTTTCTAATTATAGATCAAAGACAAGGTGAATATCTTATTAAACCAAAATATTCGAATCGCACGCCGCTTATTAAAAAACACCAATCATGTGTTTCCACTCACTGGCCATTTTATCAAAGACTTCCTTCTTGGAAACACCATGCGCAGGACCACTGTTTAACTACATGTCCACTGTTGAGTACTGGTTCACCAGCAAGCAGAGTTAGAGAAGAAGTTTCAAATAAAACGGCCACGAGTCCAAACCACAGCTGTGAATAGGCCAGCTCCATTGGTGTGGACAGACGCTGGGTCAGAAGGGCTTTTCAGATTGCCCCTAAGACCCATAAGCAGGCAGCAAAAATGTTAAGCTTTTTGTATTGTTTCTTTCTTTTTTCCTCCACTCTTGCTCCCTTTCCAGATGACCACGTGTATTTTGGTCAGAGGCAAAAGGAAATTTCAGTGGTTGCACCTGAGGGCAGTTTTTATTTTGGCAATTTATTTTATACTGTAATCTAAGGATGAAATGTCACCAAAAAGTGCAAGAGATTGCAGGGGAGGAAAAAACCCATACAGAATAGCATCACAACTGTTTTATATCAATACAGTGATCTTATTTAAGTATTTCTATTTAATTTGTGATTAATATGCTTTCATTGCTACTCAGATAGCATTGCTCCTGAAGTTTACAAGACTGCGTTCTTCTCTTGAGGAAATGGGAAAGGAAGTCAGAGTGGCTGAGACTCTTGTACAGAATGTTTACAGTAGAATAACCAGAAATATTGTGTAATGGAAAAGATATTGTGTTGTTAAAGGAAGCATCATATGAAACCATACTGTAAAATGTGGCCATGGCTCTTCACTTCCCACCCTGAACCATTTCAATCCATTGGTTGGGCTCCATTGGAGCCCTGTGTGTGCGGGTCAAATCCGGACATTGCCCCTGTCTCGGGAATGATGATGGCCTGAAGTCTTGGGGCAAAACGGCACGCCTCAGAGACGAGAGGCAAGAGTGACGCAGGTGTTGGCGTTCTCCGAAATACCACACTTTTCCACCCTGCATTCCCCGACTCTAACCCCCTTCGATCCCCGGACAACACACACACACACACACACACACACACACCGATCGCACTCTGCAAACATCCTCTTTTTTCAAGTTTTCCAGTTTTCCGAACAGTAGCTGTTGACACCCTGGCATTGTGCATGCCCCTTCAGTCGCTAACAGCCGCTGTCAGTGTCTGTCTGGAAACCAAGCCCTGGAGTAGCACATCCGTGCCGGACAGTGGCCACTGCCAGGTCATCCTGGGTCAACACTGCAAAGACACTCGTGTAGTTTCGGAGCCGTCGTGCTTCAGAGCAGACACAGAAAGACGTGAGGACAGATGGGCTGCTGCTCTGGCTAGTTCCCGCTTTTTGGACAGGGAGGACAGAGAAAGCTAATGAGGGAAAAAAGAAAGGGCAAAGGGGGGGAGGGGGGTGCTTTTTGTAGTTTTCTTTTCAGGAGCAAGGAGTGAACCTGAACTGACACATCGAAGGTCTAGGTGGATTGTGGTCTGGTTGTCCTTGAGCCACAGATTTACGCCAAGTCACTAAACCGGTGAAGGAATTGCTGCACCATTACAGCTAATGATGCAGAGTACACATACAGTTCTGGATGGGGGGAAGCGTGGGCCAGGGCCCCTGTAGGATTCCTCCTGGCCCCTGTTATGGCCCCTGCACTGAACAGCCAATTTTTTAAATATTAATGTCTTATCGTGACATACGCTGGCTCGAAGAACAGAACTAAAGGTGCGGGTGTTCTAGACACACACACACACACACACACACACACTGTTATCTGCAACCTGAAGACCAGCTGCACGAACTGTTCAGTTGTTAAAGTTAAAGTTAAATTGTCTGTGTCTGTTTGGACATGGAGGGTAAGAAGATGGTAATTGATTAATTGGGTGATGGTAATTGATTAATTGGGTGATGGTAATTTATTAACTAGAACTGCTCGTTTAGGCTTTACCTACAATTCACCACCTGTCTGTAGGTCCACCTCCCAGACCCATAATGGTAGACTATAGCTGTGCAGTTATTTTCATCCCTGTTCTGTTTCTGACCATCAACATTCTGCAGGTGTAGTGAACCATCCTCAGCACAGACGGCACTGGGCAAGGTGAAGGAAAGGTTTCCGATAAAGTGGTCAGTACATATCAGTACTAAAAGGACCTGTACTTGGTCTACATCAACTATGGTGGAAAACTTCAGGGCTGTCTGAGCTCCCTCCGACGCACTTTAATCTTTTTTTTTATGTGATTTCCAAGCAGGCCTAATGCACAGTTATCCAGCCGGAATTACAGGAGGCTGCAGAGAACAGCTCAGCTGACTTTCTTGTGGCTTTGTAAGTGTAGTGGGCTGTGGCACAGAGCGGAGCTGTGAAGTTCAACAGAGACGATCCTGTCTTCACTTTTTAACAACGCTTTGAACATAGGAAGTGTCTTGGATTACTTAGTATAAATCAGACAATTAATTAGTTGTTAGGTGGGTGATGTCGTAGTGTTTTTTACTCCGGTCCTGCAGGTCCTTTTGAAGGGAAAAGTTTAGTATGTCTACAGGTAATGAAAGTTCATGGAGATGATATGCGGTCTGGTAATGAAGCACAGAGACCGTTGAAAGTGAAGGATCACACAGGCTTGTGATTTCGACATGGTTTGATGTAGACAGATAAAAACTTTGGATGCCGTCTTCTGTTTCGGTCAATGTACTCACCACTTCCTCTCAGGGGAATCCCCAGTACCATCTTAAAGGAGCAGTCCACACTGCCCCGCCTCCTCCAGATGTGGTCAAACAGTCGAGAAGTGTTAAGGTCCAAATTCTGCTTCTTTAGTTTAAAACTGGACCTTCTAGTCGTCGCTTCGACTAGAAGTCAAAAGTCACACAAATCTTTTAAGCCCCAAAATTTCAGTACCCTAGTATCGAGCTCTTCATTAAGTTGGAGCAGATTGTGGGCGTGGCCAAGGACTTAATTAAAATTCATTCGCTCACAGAAGGTTATTACATAAAGTTGTTAGTAATCTGCTGCGTGATGCCGGGAACATTGTTTTACCAGATTGTTTTTTGGTGTGTAATGTATTTTAAAGTGTTTAAAATAATCTTTTTTCATATTTTTCATTATTTTTCATTATATCAGCTGGTTACATTGGCCACCACTGTAAAGAAGTCCCAGTAATTATCAAACTCACCCTGAATGACAGTAAGGGATTTTGGGGAAAATCTTGAAAAAAAGTGTTTCTTATTTAAGCAAAACCACAAGGCACAAATGCAGGTCACTCAAAATATTTTTGCTACTCATATTACTGTTTTTAAAGCACAGTTTTCCTGTAGTGTTTAGTAAAAATACTAAAAGAATCGTATTTGTGACCAGGGACAGAAATGTCTAGTCAGGACATGAAAGCAACCACTGATGGTAAAGGTACGAGCACAGGATCAGCAGAAAGAGACTTCTCAGCCACGACGTCATTCCTCAGTCGTCTGGAGTACAGTGGAGCTAATTATTGCACCTGAAGCTGAGGCAGATCAGACTCCGTAATGCAGTAAAACTTATGGATGTGAAAGCAGCTAGAAATGCAGAGTCACTGTGTCTCGCTTTCGTTCTCATTATCCAGTCATGCCAAATGATTATGGAGACTCAAACGAACTCTTTCCTCCAGGGGACTCAGTGTGCCAGCACTGCACTGACTGTTTATTTTCTCTCTCTTTTTTTTTCAAGGCCTGCAACGAGAACGGCAATACGATCTATTATAGAGCAATAGTGCGATATTTACCCGTGGATTCAGCGCCCCCCGCACAAACTCCCGCTCCCCTCCTGCTGTCTGCACCAATTACATTATAGAAATTGATGGGTGGGAACGAGGGCCAAACGTTTAATTAATTTGGCTGCAGAAAGTGCATCTCTCTCTCTCTCTCTCTCTCTCTCTCTCTTTACCTTTGATCCTGTTTCCCGGCAGTAAAAAAAAAAGGCGGACTGCATTTAAATCAAGAGTTTCACTGGAGTGCCACTGGGGCCAATCTGCCTCTAAACATGGGCCACTTTTAAAGTGGTTTAAAAATTAAAAATTAGTTGGTCAATCAAAGCACATGCTTTTAGCGCAGGTGGTACAAGGCTAAGCTAACAAGTCAGTATAGTATAGGCTAAACCTATAACCCACCAATTAGTATGAAAAGAAGTACCTGTAACTGTCCTCTCCCTCTCTGGATGGACAGGGTGGTCCTCCCTCTGCCCCATTACTCATTTTGATGTTTGCCAGTGTGGGCGTCTAGCAGCTGACGTCATAGAATTAGCAGTTAGCTTTTCTCAAAGTGTTTCGAGCTGTTTGTTGCATTAGTGGCAGTTTGAGAACATTTGCTGGAGCTTCACAAGTCTTGAAGAAGAACATGCTCACCCAGTAATCACATGTCTTACAGCATGTCTAAGTTTCTGCTCCTGTATGGCTGTTATCTATAATATGCAACAAAGTATGTTAGCATAACTAAACACAGCATTAGCCAGACTCCAGTCTGCAGATTATAGTGGGGTGTACAGGGTCAGAAACATCATAAGCAAGTCTATTTGAGAATACTGAACACCTCCACATGCTTTGAAGTGAGCGCAATGATTTAGGCACTGTGCCAGTTGGTGGGGTTAAAGCTTCCATTACAAGGAAGGGAAGCAAGCTCCATACACTAAACGTGTCTCAGCTGTCTGTGCTGCATGGACTGTCGCTTTAAGACTTGTCTCGGGGGCATTTTTGGTGACGGATGCGCCCCGGGTTTGATGGGCCTGTTTGATATAAACTGTTGGACAGGTTGATGTGTGTACGGCTGTGAGTCATAGCCACAGGCCTCAGCTCATCTGTGTGTTTGGAAGGGGACAAAACTATTTGCGTCCTGCAGATACACTCACCGTCTTGGCAGGGCTCAGGGAGTGAACAAATAAAGCCATGAATGCTGAATGATGATTTATATTGGGAATGCAGAACTGCAGGGTTTCACTGACTTCGGCACCTGTGGATCTGGAGCAGTGGGACAACACTATAGGTGAGCGTTTATGCATGTGTGTGTGTGTGTGTGTGTGTGTGTGTGTGTTGAGTCTTCTTATGTTCAGAGCTCACTCTTTAAACCAGACACTCTTTCTGTTCCCAGAGGCATTTTGGCACCTCTCACGCCTCTGCATAGAAGAAAAGACATGGATTTTTTTCCCCCTTTGACATTTTGTATAGTCCAGTCAGGTTCTACCAAGAGACGTGGGCCAACACTCTGCAGAACACAATCAGAAACACGGCATATTATCTAGAACCTGTTACTGAACCTGGTAATTTATTCCTCCTTCACATTCGAATTAACCTTGTTTTCCAGAAGCCAGTTAAAAGGAACTCAAAAGGAGAAGCTCTCTAAGAGTATGGCCTCTCCACCAGCAACACTGTTTAGGGTAAGTGTTCTGTAATGAGGGGTGGACTGGAGATCTGTGCATTCTGGAAAAGTCCAGAACCGCTGTCCAGTCCATGGCCAATCTACCCTGCTAGTGGCTGTTTGTACATGTTGTCCAGCTGGTGGGCCTCTTTGGGAGAAATTCAAGGGCTTTTTATAGTCCCAGTCTGCACCTGGATGGATCGATGAATGCATGGTCTCAGAAGGAGGAAAAACCCAAGAGGTTCTTCTGAGACCATCTATGTCAGAACATGGCAAAATTTATATAGATTGTGGGGGGGTTCAAAAACATGGTGGAACACATACAGTCTCTTTAGAACATAGTGAGACTCAGATGATAGATATAGATCAGAGTGGAACCCATTGATTGGCCATGAACAGGACGGTAGATGAGGAACCTATATAGAACACAACTGGACCTTATAGAGGAAGGCAGATAAAACCTGGTGGTGAAGAAGTTAAATTCCAAGAGCTGGTTACGAGATTCTGCAGGCTGCTGCTTATTTCACACTCTTTCTGAACTCGTCCATAGCTCGCCCTCTCTTGTCCTGATTGACCAAATGAGAAGCTTTGAGCATCTTCACCCACTTGGAAAATGACACTCATCTTCTGAAGGCAAAAAACACAGGACCTTTGAGGGGGAAAGGGTAAATAAAATTCACCGCCATAATATTACAAATGAAGAGGCGAAAGGCGCGCTAATGCGAAAATGATTACCTGGGTATCTGCACAAAACCCAAAATAACAACTCATTGTGTCGGGGTGTGTAAGGAAGGATGAAAGCGATAGTGATGTCTGCGGGCCGCCTGTGTGTGTAATTAATATAAGAGAGGATGATGAGACATGGCTGATGGTGATATCAGTAATCACGGGTCATTATGTGGTGAGCACCGTGATTGTGGAGGTGAATCTGTTCCATGGCTGTAATCTTGGGATGAGGGAGTTGGGAGGACACGTTTATGGTGTTTATGGGCCATGCTGATGGCTGTCTACATCTGGGAACATAAGCAAGGCTGTGGGGGAGCGTGTTCAGCTCTCACGTGGACTGATGAGAGGGAAAAGGGTGGATGACATGCTTAAAGGCTCTTTAACCACCTCAGTGGAAGCTCCTCCCTTGTAGCTTCACCTTGCTGGTGCACAGTTTTTGTGTTAGCTATCCTCTAGACTTTCACCAGAGTCAGGGTTGGGGTACCTGATAGCCTAGTGGTTAGGGAGTTGCCCATGCGGTCATGGGTTTGAGTCCCGGGAATGCTAGTGACATCGCTGAGGTACCCTTGAACAAGATACCATCCCACACACTGGTCCCTGGGTGCCACGTAGCAACCCACTGCTTCACTTGGTGAATCGGTTAAAGGCAGTGAAAGAATTTCACAGGTGCCCATAAAGGGGCCACTTTGCTTTTTAAAAAAGGATTCTTTAATAAAGTGGCCAGTGAGTGGAAATGCAACGTGTTTCTAATAAAGTGGCTAGGGAGGAGAAGCACAAATAAATGTTTCTAATAAAGTGGCCAGTGAATGGAAGCACAGCGTAGAAGTGTGTTATGAAGTGGTAAGTGTTACCAATAGCACCATCAGAGTGAAGAAAGTCTATAAATGTGCTTCTCAGGTGTCCACATCACCCAAACTGCTTTTGAGCTTCTGAGCCAAACCTGCTGCAGGTGGAGTTGGTGATCTGTGCATCTGATTTGGATGCAGTCTGCAGCCTAAGCCAGGCCGAGCAGTCTCTGCTGAGGTCAGGACATGGAAAAGTGGCTGAGCGCAAAAGCCCCAAGTGTCAGCAAGTGATAAGAAGCCCTCTTGAAGGTGTAGCAGGTTCTGGGGCTGATATGGGACAGCTGTTTCAGCAGAGCAGAACAGAGTTCCTATGTCTCAATCACTGCCTCCTCTGCAGCGCAATCATTCTAGCATTGTTCGTGTCATGTTGTGGAAAAAGCTTTTGACAGAATGCGGCGATGAATCATCTGAGCAGCTCTTTCAAAGAGAGAGAGAGGGTCTCAGTGTACAGGATGTAGTGAAAAAGAAGGAGGGAAAAATAGAAGAAAATACAGTGTACAGTCCTCCTTATAGTCTCTGTGCAGCGGCGAACTGTACACAGGCATTTCTAATAAACTGTAAAAATGTTGACATCAAAACAAACAGAAAAAGTCAGAGGCTCAAACCTGTGTGCACCAATTGCAATGATATTCCAGAGGTTTGCTTGGGTGTTTGATAGGAGATTGCTATGGTCTTCCAGGTGTTTGCTAAGGTGTTGACAGGTGGCTGCTGTGGTATTCTGCATAGTTGCTATTGTGCTGCAATTCCAGCTGTTTGCTAGGTTGTTAAACAGCTATTGGGTGGTTGCTAGGCTGTTGCTAGTGTATTCACACACGTGGGTAACATGGCATTTTGTTGGTTGTCATTGCTTGAGTGTTAGGTGGACCTCCAAACAGACATAATAAATAATACAGTGGACAGCAAATGTAAACATTTCTGATGTCAAAACAGAAAACGTTCAGAAGGTCAACCCTGCATGCCCCTGTTGCTAAGAAGCTGCCATGGCAGTCAAGGTGTTTGCTTGGGTATCTGATTGCTGTGGTATTCCAAGTAGTGACTATTGTGCTGCTGTTCCAGCTGCCTGCTAGGTTGTTGCTAACGTATTCCTGTGTGGTTGCCATGGCATTTTAAGTCAAGACTGTTTTATTGTCATTTCAGCCACATGCACTGTGCAGAGTAAAAACATAACCACATTAATCCAGAATCATGTTGAAACATGAAGAACAAAACACAGAACACCACAAGACTACCCAAGAGCAGGCAGGACAACAAAAGGAGAGAGTGCAAGAGGAACACAACACAATATTACAGGATGAGACAACATACAGTGCAGCTGACAAAAGCAGGTGTTGCTAAGCGTTTTTTCAGTGGCATTCAAAGTGTTCGCTTGGGCATTGCTATGCAGTCATTTTGTAGCTAATGAGTGCTGCTGCTGTGGAGGCCATCTCAGACTGTTACTTAGGTGGTGCTAGGCCATTGTTATGCCATGCCAGCTGGGATATGTTTGTGCTAAGCATGTGTATTAGAAACTGTGGTGTCGTTGTAGGAAGTTGGATCGGGATGGAAGTACCTGCACATGCAACCCATTTGGACACTTTTCTGTCAGTAGAATAATAAGAGAACAAATAACAGTGAATTAATACTAGCTTAAGGGTTAAACATGCCAGTTGCTTACCACCCTCACTATCACTAGGATAGCCATCAAGTGGTTTACAATTAGTAATATAGGCCATGTTTGCTGCTCTGAAGCCGTGTCTGTAAGCGGAGACGGAGCCAGTACCTGCTGCCGCCCGACTCACATTCACATGCACCAACGCCAGACATAACAAGGCACGTTGACTGACGTCCCTCAGAGCTCCCTATGCCCCTCCCTCTCCCAGCCCCAAGCCAACATCTCCTGTTAATTACCAAACTAATTTCTCCGTAACATGGATTTTTAAACAAACAAAATGTTCAACACGGCCTGATCGACGCCTCCATGCTTTCTTTAATAGAATGTGATGCATAGTGAGGGCCTTGCCTTGCCAAGCGCCTGGGGGCCATGATTTTTTTCACCTTTTTTCCTTTTTTCTTTTTTTTAGGATGTCTGAGCAATTATGCACTTTATTCTCGGGCTATAAAACCTAAATCCATTGTACGGGGGGAGTTTGGTGCGTGATGATTAATGGGGCTTTGGAGTAAGCTAGTACTCCAAAAGCAGGCTAGTAAAAGCATGCGCGCCGCACATAAACAGGATGCGAGTCCAGCTGGAGGGCCGCGTTTGCATAGCGCTTTGTGATCTGATATGTATACATATTTCACATCTATTCAGCAGCCTAATCTTGCAGATTCTGTTTGCGGAGCTTATGCAAACTCCTCACGGAGCCCTAAAGAGGAATGCCCGATAATGGCCGTGGCTTCCGAAACAGTTCTTTGTTATTTAGCAGAATGCTTGTGGCTGCTGCTTCGGCCAGGGTGTGTTTTCTCCTGATGTCTTTTCCTGAATCAATCCCTTAGTTGCCTTTTTTGTGTGTATGTCTGTGCGTGTAAATTCGTGTGTGTGTGTGTGTGTGTTGGGGGGGGGCATGGGGGGGTGGTGGGAGCATAAAGGCCAATGGCGGCAGCATGAAGAAGGAGAACCGCCTCGTCTGGGCCGGTCACGGGGGGCCGACACCTGGGCAAACACTGCAGAGAAACTCATCTGTCATCGGCCTCTGCGAGGCAAGGCAGGCCAAACGCCGCGGCTGCTTTTGTTGAGCCTCCACAAAAGGAGAGTGTATGAATTAATTTAACACTTTGCGCTCAAGCACGGTCTTGTGCTTTTTGGAACAGCCAGGATTTGCGATGTCGTTTTCGTTTTGAGGCGTATTCCAGTTAAACACCTATCCCATATCTATTCTATTGCATCTATGTTAGAGGATTAGGTTTTTAAGGAGCAAGACATGGAAACTCTTTGTCATATTTCATGAAATTGGCAATGCAATGCTTGAGAAGTGTTGTTTTTGGAGCTCGTCTATATGTTTGATTTGTCTCTGCAGACTGGCTTAGATTGGATTCATCATTACCCTCTTCCCTGATCTCTTCTGTCGCGTCACATCTGAAGTGTCCTTCCTGAACCATGATAGTCGCGAGCCCTTCCCCTCCTTCATTCCTCCACTTCAAACGCGGGACGCTCCTCAATTAGAGATTAGCCTGGCAAGGCTGTGGATTAGTTAAATGGCTGAGGACGATGACATGTTTGCGTTCTTCACGTTCAGCCTTTGTGACGCATAATTGAGGGCTGAAAAGGAAGCTTGCATGGCTCGGGGATGGGGGGGGGGGGGGTAGACGACATTTAGGCCCAGATTCCATTGGTGAGCTCAGACTTAAGTGCTACAATAACAACAAAAAAAAACCTCCCAGCATTAACGAAAGGGCTAACATGCTAACACTCCTCAGCCTAAGTTTCGAAAAAAAAAATAGTAGTGTGTTCACAAACTGCATTCCATCATGTCCTGATGGGATGGCACTGGACAGGCAGAAGTCCTGAACGTAGCCTGAAGTACTGAAAGTCAAAAAAGTAAGCTAGCATTTACATTTATGGCATTTAGCTGACGCTCTTATCCAGAGCGACGTACATCAGTGCTTAAGAATTCCACGACTGTT
>JBBPDH010000011.1:7140379-7154654 GCA_037974565.1 Clupeocharax schoutedeni | reverse complement strand
TGTGTGTGTGTGTGTGTGTGTGTGTGTGTGTGTGTTTGTGTGTGTGTGTGTGTGTGTGTGTGTGTGTGTGTGTTTTTCCATTTTTCTGATGTAAGCATTTGTTTGGTTTAAACACTAGAACTGCATCTGTAAACTGAGCTGCATCATCTGTCCAGATGTTTTACAGCTGGTCCCTCAGAGCCTCAGACTTTAACACTGAGCTGTTTTCAGCCGAACTGGTCGTGAACGACGGCGGGTCGGAACTGTTTGTTGTGATTTGAGGTGTGAAGGCTGCCTGCGGAAAACAAGCATTAATCTACTGAAACATGTTCTGTTTTTTTCAGAATTACCCAAAACAAACAAACCAACAGAATGTCGGGTTGTTCTCCGCTCTCCTCTACGAGTCTGCAACCTTTCATTATCACCTTTCATTATCGCCACTAATTTCCGCTCTCCGTCTTCCCACAGAGAAAGTCCATTTCCAGCACACCGCGAAATTCATCAGCCATTTAATAAACGAAAAGGCCAACTACACATTACAGGTAACAGCTGCTTAATTACCCGCGGGATCCTCCGTATTCACTGTCCCTTTACACCCCGTCTGGAGTGGCTTTGTGTTCATGAATAATTTCACGATAAACCTTTGATCTTCCTCCCGTGCCCTGACCACTGATCCCCACACTGGAGCTTTATATAGAGCACCACTTTATGAAGTTAGATCTCTATTATAATGGCCCCAAATCACTGCTCCTCACTTTGGGAGACGAGATAAAACACTAGTATAGTCAAAAAGATTAAAGAGAGAGAGAGAGAGAGACGGAGAGCGTGAGACAGACAGAGAGAGGGAGAGATAGAGAGAGATAGAGACAGACAGACAGAGAGATAGAGTGAGAGAAGGAGACAGAGAGATAGAGTGAAAAAGACAGAAAGAGAGAAAGAGACAGACAGAGAGAGAGAGACAGATAGAGTGAGAGAGAGAGACAGAGAGATAGAGTGAGAGAGGGAGATAGACACAGAGAGATAGAGTGAGAGAGACAGAAAGAGAGAGAGACAGAGAGATAGAGTGAGAGAGGGAGATAGACAGAGAGATAGAGTGAGAGAGACAGAGAGATAGAGTGAGAGAGACAGAGAGATAGAGTGAGAGAGGGAGACAGACACAGAGAGATGGAGTGAGAGAGACAGAAAGAGAGAGACAGGACCCACCTGTGGATATTAAAAAAAAAACACTGCTCTGTCAAAATTGTTTTAAAAGAAAACATCAGAAATACCTAAAACTAACATGACTGACTGGTTCTGAAGTGTAACACAACACACTGTAATCGCAGTTTAATGGATGTGAAGGTTTTTGTACGGTTCCCTTACCTTTCTCACAGCAGCACCACATTCTTTCTGGCACTTTATGGAAATAAATAGTGTCCAAACCCTCCCAGCAGCTTTGGAGCAGAAAACACTTCTGTCTCGTTCACTGGAGGCCCGTCCCTGCAGCACAGCGGGAGACAGATCTGGAGGCTCAGGAGGCTGAGACATCGTTTATAAAACCTTTTTTTTTAACTGAATACTATTTTTAAAGGTTTGGGTTCATTACCCTGCTGAGGAATAAAACTGGGGTTTTTTTTATACATAATCAAGAAGGAATCGTGTGTTTGTTGCTTTTGCAGAGACAGGTCTGTGTTGATCATGAAGAAAGAAAAGCATCACTCAGTTCTTCCCAATTTTAGAGCCTTTGCTGCAAAATGATGTTACAACAGACTATAAAATACTGAACGGCAGTCAGTCATGTTTGTCAGTTCAAACAAACCTGGGAATTACCTGGCGAGGTGGACCAGGTGTGTCTGAGCAGGGAAATCACCCAAACCTGCTGGACCACGGCCCCCCAGGACTGGAGTTCCACACCCCTGGTTTAAGTGTAACTCCAGTGAACTCTAGTGAACTGGACAGTTTTGGCCTCATGTCTTTTCTGTTGCTGTGTTTAGATCTACCCAGACGAGGGTCACTTCCTCCACTCGCAACGTGCCCAGCAGCACCTGAGTCAGTCGCTCGTCAACTTCTTCGAGGCGTGTTTCAGGCCCCCTGAGCTGGTGAGCGAGGAGGAGCTGGAGCAGGAGAGTGAGGATGACGGTTAAACCACCTTCAAACAGACACACACACATACACACTCCCTCAGAGTCAAGCGCAGGCCAGCTTATAACCCAATATGCAAACTGCCCCCCCCACCCCCTAACCCCCCCTTAACTCCTGCATCATCATCTCTGTCTCAGATGGGTCATCCTGAACATCTGCATGGACCTGAGCCCCTCACCTCCACCTGGCTAACAGAGAGGCTAGCGAAGGAGAAGGTGGCGGCTGAGGGACCCCGACAGGTGAACTGAACATTCATTCTTCGTCTGCCTTCCAACCGATCGCCCTGGCTGTTGAGCGCCCTCTGGTGAACTGAGCCGGTAGTGGCGCGGCCACCCTTCTCAAGCCGGGCACCCATGAAGGAAACTTCCGAGAGGGGGATTATAGCACAAACGAACATGTTTAGATGCGAAGAGGAACAAACGGAAATATCAAATTGGGATCCCCAGCACCACATCCTTTTCAGCGAATTGTGTTCAGTTCCAGAGCTCACCAAGGGTCCTTTAGTTTGGATATAAAGGAATAAACACTTTCTTCATTTCTCCTCCTTATCTGATAACGTGGAACCTCTTGTTCGGTCAAGTATCTGTTTCAGTACAGTAGCTTTAAATTGATATTTAGTAATAAACGGCCCACAAGCAGCTTTCCAGATTAGGGCCTAACTTAGTGTTCTGTTCATTCGTGAATGGCTCAAGCTTAGAAATCGATGTGGTTTTTAAAACCTTGTTCTGGTTAGTTTGTACAGCTGATGACGTGGAACCTGAGGTTATTATTTTAGTCACTGTGCCTTACTGGAGTAAAGCTGTACAAGATGGGCTGTCCGTCAAATGTGGAACGGAAAAAAAATTTATGAAAGCCTAACATTTTTACATTCTGAAACAGTTGAATATCAAGAATCATGTCAGAACCCTGCCAGTGCATCTTATCCGGACTTGCTAGTGTTCCAGTCATTTGGACTGTAGTGGAATAGAGAGTTTTGAATCTGTACTCATGCTCTCGCTTGTTGGTTTTCCCTTATTTCACATTAATGGCTGTGGTCACGTCCAAAAGGTCCTTGAGGCACATATTGTACAGTGTTTTGTTTTTTTCTGTTTTAATTTGGCATGCTAGCAAGTAACCCGGCTTATTTTCCTTGTTTTTTTTTTGGTTAAGTATCTACTTTAAGTGTTGTAACTTCTGACAGCTTGAATGTCCTTATGTGGTTCCACTTCAGTGTACCGTTGTGAGCAAAAACCTTGTCTTGTCTGCAGATGTACAAATGTGTAAATTACAAAACTGTTTTGGTCCCAACCGTGTGTAACTTGTACATAAAGCATTTTGAAAGCTTTTCTGGTTTGGTTTTATTTCATTACAGGTTTCGTTCAGTAGGGAGAACCATTTTTAAACAGAACGAAAAGATAATCCTGTGTATGAGTCTCAGTAGTGCACTTGTGCCCTCTAGTGGTCAGAGAACAGTCATAGCAATAGTTACTAATAGTTGCGAGAGGCTTCCGGCACAATTGTTGAGCTTTGGCCAAAAGATTAATCTTTTTCAGTTTGCGGTCAAGGAGGTTGCTGATTGGCTGCCCTGATTCATGATTCAGAAAGCTCAACATCACAAAAGCTACACACTCCCAACAGGATCTAAAGACATTTTGAAAAAACATTACGAACTAAGCTATTTTTAAAAAATGTTAGTGGCACCCCTAAAACAATGTACTGGGGCATATTATAAAACAAACATCCCACACTCTTGCTCCGACATAAAGCATTTTATTTTCCAGTGTTTTGTATGTCCCTCCAGTTCTCATTGCTGGAGTGAACACAGCATGATACAAACGGTCAAGGAAGCATTTTTTCCTGTCTCACACACGCAGGGACTTTTGTCCCCCCAGAGATGATCAGAATGGTCCAGTTCACCCCCCCATCCCACGGGCCCCCCCCCTATCTACACACCTGTATTGTACAATACTTACACAAACTAAAGCAGGACAAGATGGGAGAAAAGAGCTAAAACATGGAATAGATATGTACAGTTAAGTTACTTATTTTACAGGAATATTTAAAATTCAAGTCCGGTTAAAATACCAATCGCAAAGATGAAAATGGAACAGTAAAAAAAAAAAAAAAAAAAAAGTGTTAAGACCAAAGTGGAATGCCGAAGGAAAAGGAAGCTTCGGATTTTTTTTTTTCCTTTTCCCCCTTTGTTAGTCAGGCCTGTAGAACGACTCGAAGTGAGTCAGGAATCTCATCTTTTCACAGCATGTTTTAAAAAGAAAGTTATGGCACACTTGCAGACTTTGGGACCACTGTTCCACACGAGGCACCGTCACTGATCTAAGAATCATGGATTCAGATAATCCAGCACAACCCCAACTTGCTTAAACCCTTAGTTTTTTTGCAGAAACTGATGGTCGTTATGACAATACATATTGCATCAAATAGGCAACCGGTAGTCATTCGTTCATTCATTCATTATAAAAACTGATTAGTTCTCATCATCATGAGCAGAGAGTCTGGCTCCTGCCATGCATTGTTAAAAAAACAAAAAGAAAAAAAAACAAAAAAACTATCCCACGACACGGCACACTAAGCAGTCAGAATAAACAGGTTAAAAGAAGAAAAAAAGAAAAAAAATAAGGGGGTGGCGAGAAAGCGTTTCAAGTACAAAGAAAAGGGGAAGGGAGTCTATACAATTAAAAATAAAGATGCGCTAGTGCGCTTTTCGTGAGTCTTACAGCAAGCAGATAAAGTACATTCTTCATTTTGGTTACGGAAGTCCCAACCGTGGTCGAGAAACCCTCCTTACAAAAGTCTAGCAATACTTAAAGACACTAAAGCCTGTCTGTTCAACATCCCATTCAACCCTACCTCCGACAACCTCCTACACTGTGCTCCCAGCATGACTCCACCCTCTCGCACCCAAATTCCACTCAGGGTTCACCAGGTCTAAAGCGTGAGAGACTTCTCTTCACTGTGCGACCTTCGGTCAGTGAGTAAATTGATTGAAGGGAGGGAATATTACAAGCAGACTCTAAGAGCCAGTGGCAGTGAGGGTGTGGGGAAAAAATATCACTCAGCTCCACCTGCCTGTCAAAGAACTGAATCTGTACCGTTTCCACAAATATAAAAGCACTCAGATACTTTTTACCCAGGCACCTTCTTTCGGCTGCTTGACTTCCTTACAAACACACTTAACTCAAGACATTCATCAGTGAAGATTCGGCTCATAAACTAAGCGCACCTTGCAGACAGTTCGCTCACAGGTACTGGTAGAAACGGGAGCGCACCACTTGCGTGCCGGAGAGTTTGTGGGGGTGGGCGTCCAGGCCTTTGCTGTGAGAAGCCACTGCTTCTCCGTTAAGCATTTGCATCGAGGAGGAGGAGCGCGAGGCCCCGGCGGAAAATGAGTCCAAGGTTCGGGCAGCTTGCAAGTCCAGGGTGTCCAGGCTCACCTCTGGGTTGCTGGCGCGATGGCGCTCTCGCACTATCCAGTCAGTGATTGAGAAGTCCTGGGAGGTGCATTTGGGCTTCAAGCGATCCATGGCTGACAGCTCGGCAACCTCGCTCCCTTGCCAGCAGCCAATGACCGAAAGTTCTGCAAAGTCTCTCTGGCCGCCCATGGTGTGCCGCCGCCGAATGTTGGTCTTCTTCTTGCTGCGTGTCTCAGGTGACCGGGTGCGCTGGGATCCCACTCCGAACATGTCATCCGCGGATGAGCGAAGCCGGCACTTGAGCCTGTCCGTGATTTTGGGGCGCCAAACGAACTCCGATTTCTCTCTTTCAGACTCGCTACGAGACAGATTTGGGCTGCCGCCTGACTTGATTTTAACCGGTTCCAGCATCCTGGACAACCTGCCAGATTCCTTTTCACTACGACCCCCATCGGTCGAAGACTCACTGTCTGTTTTCTGCCGACTCCCCCTCTTGCGGGAGAGGGTATCACACGCTATGATGCGATGGGACGGTATGAGGCTGAGGGTGTCTTGCATAGGTGTGGCTCTGTCTTCTGCAAGGCTGCTTTCCTCAGCCGGAATACAATCTCTGCCAGACGCGAATACCGAAAGGTCACTCTCGCTGTCCGTCTCCATGTGCCTTCCTTCACTGATCAACTCACTCCTTTCATCATCTGCATCATCCCCACGGCTCTCCGCCACTGAGCGAACCTCCGGGCTCAAGGCATTGGACTCCACTCCAGTCAGGAAGGTCATTGAGGAAGTTGTGGAGTAGTCCGAGGTGATGGAGCAAACCTCTGCTGCTCCTGAGTTCTCTGCCCAGTTGCTTGTGTTCCTGCCCTGTCTGATTCTAGGACCCGAGGCCTGAGAACTGGTGCTGTTTAGTGTTCCTAAGTCCGAGACACAACCTTCATCGTAGTTGGAGGGGGGATCTGAGAGGGAGTTTTGACGAGCTACTTGTGCACGATATTTTAGAGTGGGGGACTGACTGGGCTTTTTGAAGGAATTCTCAGTCTGCAGGGGAAGAAGCACTGATGGAAGCTGCTGGTTGTTGGAAACGAGCACTGAGCTCAGTCCTTTGCCATGTTCCACTTCCTTGGGCCCTTCAAGTCGGTCACTGACCCCAGCCTCGCTCTCGGCTTCCTCAGTTTTGTCAGTGGGGGGCCAGATCGGATCGCTCTCCTCCTGAAGCTCCTTTTTGGAGAACACATCTAGGTCATCGTCGGAGCTGCTCAGCTGAGGCTTATCCTTGGGTTTTTTGCGCTTGCGGCTGGCAAAGATGGAGGAGCGCAGCAGCTCTTTGCTACACTGGTCCTTACCAGACCCCCAGGAGCCCTGCTGGAGAATCAGAACACACATATAAGCCAACAACCAAAACTTTGTTACACAGTCTAGAAACTTTACTCCCTTTGTAGATATCAACTACCTTTCAGTTACGTTAAACTGACAATCTATTCACTCCAAACAAAAACCTAAAGCTAACCCTCACCCTAGTTCAAAAGCCAATCCTAACACTAAGTTTCACCAGATAACTTTCAAGCAATTTGAAATTCTATAGATCATCTGAAGGTGGGTAAAGGGTGCTAACGAAATGCCACGGTCACAAATTAGCATGCGGCAAACTGCTATGACATCAAGGACTAGAATCTGTCAAGATAATTACATGAAACATTACGTTCCAAATATGTTATTTTGCCTTTTTAAGGATCTGTCAGCTATAATAAATGCATCTATCGCAAAGAAGGCGTTGTTAAAAGGCACTCACCTTTGATTTGGCAGAGTCACTGGTGGTTGAATCTGATGATGGACAGGGGTATAAAAAAAGCACAAGAAAAAAAAAATTAGTACACAACCCTACGGAGACAAAAGAGCAGCCAGAAATGACAGCAGAAGGAGATACATCACAAACCTTCACAACAAGAACAGCACAAACAGATGAGATTAGAGAGATGTGGGTGATGCAGTAAAGCCATCACAAAGAGAGAAACGGAGAGATGGAGAGGGCTCAGGAGGTGGCGAGTGAACAAGAGACGACAGGAAGATGAATCCGGCAGCTGCACCAAGACAGGAAGCCGCTCATGCACACATTCTCACAGACGGCATGACAAAGGTCATTCGGATAATCACACGCGCACACGAGGCATTCTTTCCCAACTCAGAGACACCACCAAGGCGAGGAAACATCTTCACAGCTACAGAGTAAGCGGGTGGGAGCTGCCACCAGGTCTGATCAGAAACGGGTTGGTTTATTATCTAGTGAACGAGCGAATGTGCTTAAATTTGAGCTTGAGGTCTGAATGTGAACAAAAGATTTGTCCGTGAGACAATTTCATGTCTTTAGGAGTCATTTAAGACCTTTTTTCAGGGGACAAAGGCTGTACAGTGCCTGCACGTACACTGGAGAAGTACAGAGACAAGCCTGAGTACTGAATAAATATACTGGATAAAATACGTACAGTACAGTACACTGGAGCTATCAGAGGACAACAGGAATATATAGCCATCCCGATTACAGAAGTCAACAACGTCGACTTAGAACATCCAGCACTGAACAAAAGTCTTCGCCAGCAGAGAAAATGATTTAAATTTGATTTAAAATTATTTACCTGAGCAGTGAATGTGTTTAACACAGTAGAATCCAATAAAACTACAATAAACAAACAAAACGAAAAACTACAACAAAAAAAAAGCCCTGGATGTGTACGTCAGAAAAATAGTACTTTACTTCCCCAAAAACATAGGTTTGCTTCCTCAGTGCTCTCCAGCCAGACCAGCTGGTACTGATTTTATTGATCAGAAACACTATTGATTTGTTGGTATCTGTAAATACTGGCCTTCCTCCAGCAGAGGATAGAACATGTTACGCTAACATCAGATCAACTCAACACTGCCCAGACAAATGACTTTGAAGATCAGATTTTTTACAGCACCGTATATCTGCCTCTGTTGACTTTACAAAGGCCCTCGTTGTTCTGACAGATTGCAGTACATTGCAGCAACCACAGGGGTGGGGGGTGCAATACTACTTCTACTGTCGGTGCACTTTGAAAGATGGCTGTGCCAACAGAGAAGTAATAGATGCGAAGTAACTGAAAAATATTAATTACAGCTAGAAGATATAATTACAGATAGAAGTTAAATATAGCGATAAAAATGGACAGTTAGTAGCAACCCTCCTGTAAACTGTATTGCCGATGTTGAATGTGACTCTGGCAATGCACACTAGGAGACTATAGGGGGCAACAACAGGGGGCAGATGTGACAGGAGGGCAAAAAGGGTTCTTTACCGGAGTTTCTCCTGAACCCATAAGCCCCTTTTGCTTACTCTCCACCTGTACTGCTGTGCAGAATATGTCTTTGGGTATGTACGTTTGTAGGCATGTATTTATTTATTCACTTATTTATTGCTTAAGCCCGGCTCAGTCCGCCACCACACCCTTTTCTTTCTTTTCAGACACCATGACAGTGATGCCACATGAGCGGAGGAAAACCTGGAGACCATACCATGCTAGAACTCCTTGCGGTCAGCTTCAGAGACAACGAGAGACAGCAAAGAGGCTTTTCAGACAGATGACACCATCACCGCTCTGTATCCTCTCTGTTAATAATAGTCTTATAAGATATGAAACGTGCAACACCACGATGACAAAAAAATATCGACTTCTCTGACATTCATTCGGGGTTGTTTGTTTTTTTTTTTGTTGTTGTTGTTTTCTTTTTTTGTTTTTACACTGTTGGGGACACATCCCGGATTGGGGTTCAATTTACAAGAACCGGGGGTTTCTGCAGACTAGGCAGCTACACTGGGGACAACACTCCTCCTTCTTCCTACAGTCCCAGCTGTCCATCACAGACATTACAGAGTCCATCAGTGACATCACCGAGTGATAGACGCCGCCCACTTGGCCTGTGTCAAGATTGGGTAATGTGTGAGCAGGGCTGGACGGGGGACAAGGGAGAAAGAAAACACTAGAGACAAAAACGGGTCAGACGTGTTCAGCCACATTCGGTTTTCATTTCAATTGCTTTTCGTTCATTTTCTTTCTTTCTTTTTTTTTTCTTTTGGGAAAGAACATGCCGGGTTAGTGCAAGAAAGGGGAAGGGGGTGGGGTGGGGAGGAGGAAGAAGGGAAAGAACTGAACGAAAAGGAGGAGTGGAGTCATAACAGAGGCGAAGGTGAAAGAAATACAAACCCAAACCAATGCAGATCAAAAACAAACCAATAAATAAGGAAAGAAATAAACAAGGAGAGGTCTGGAGAAATAAATAACAACGGAAGACAAACGACTCGGCAAAACCATGGTTAAAAGACTAACTAGAGGTGAGGGTAAAACGAAAATAATAAGGAGAAACAATTCAGAAGCTTCACATAAATACAGGAACTATTTTATCCAATTTTTCAGAACTGTGCTTAAAAAAAGTGCAAAATTGTTAAAATAGTTCACTTTCACAAGGCATCTTACGAAGCTGGCTAAATCTACTTAAGCTTAAAATGTTCACAGATTCGATGGAAAGCATGTGTAGCTGCCGATCTACTGAAGAAAAAGCATCTTTACGTTCAGAACATTTCACTCAGATCATCAGACAGACTCGCTATTGCTAAGAAACCGTGCGCCTCTGAGCCCCTGATTCGCCCTGAGTTTCCAAATGTCTGTAACTGAATGAAAACTATTTGTAAACTTCATTGCAGGTCGACTCAGGGGCTCATTTGACTGCATGTTGTACTCGCATAACTCTGTATGAGACAAATAAAGAGTCTTGACTTGCGGCTCTGAGGCAGAAACGTGAGAGCGGGTTACCTGAGACGTCTCCCGGCGACTGGGCCGTGCGGCCGATGTTGGGCAGCAGGTGGTCGATGTTGGGAACAGGCTGAGACTGGACCGTGCTCTCCTGCTCCACAGGGGCCTGAGGAACGAGCGGGACAGAGAGTGAAAGATTCTTCAACTGTGTTTCTAGCGGACGCACTGCACCGCAGCTCTAGTGCAGAGCTAAACCAGACAACATCTTAAAATCAGGTCCAAATCACTTAACTGCAGGTTCTTTCCCCTAATTATTAAAGCCAGAAAGATCAATAGGGTTATTATGAGGGTCACATTAAAGTATTGCCTGTTTTTTTGTATAATTACGAATTAATTATTCATAAAATATCAGTCAAAAGTGAAGTGACCATTCTGTCGTACGTGAACCCAGCACAGCATTAACCATTTCACCAAGTGAAGCAGTGGGCAACCAGGGAGCAGAGTGTGGGTACCTCAATGGTGCCACTGGCAGTCTTGGGATTCAAACCCACAGCTTTCTGATAGCAGGGCGGACACCGTAACCAACCGGCTTCCAGGTGCCCCCATTTTGTAGTTTGGAGGGGAAATAGAAGTAAAAGAACAACTCTTTTGTAATATCCTTTACTGAAAGTAACGGCAGCACCAGGGAGAAGGTGCGGATATTTTATTGTTGGTGAACAACAATATAAACAATATAAACTGTTCACCAACAACAATAATACTAATTAGCCAAATCGGGAGCAATTAACATCAGAATATTTTACACATACACAGTCAAACCTGTTCTGTTGCTTTTCAAAGTTAAATTCTTCAACAGAGAACACTTAAATGTTTGTTTTCATAGTGCAGATATTTTCACACATGGACGTGTTTTTTTTATATGGCAAATAACAAACAGTACTAGTGTTTGAAAACATGCAGAAGTGTGTTCCTGTTGTGATTTACACGAGGAAAATTTAATAAATGAGACAGCACTGCGAACACCTTACAAGAAGAAGGTTCAGGGTGTGGAGAGGATAATCAGGGTTTAAACTGTTTTAATGTAATTCTGCTAGCTTTGATGATCTGTGCATAATTCTGTTCACTTTTTGTGAGAAGAAAAACTTAATGAACTTAAAAGAAAGTACTAGCGAGCACCGAGTGAGCCCCAGAGACCCTGAGACTATGAGAACGGGATGATTCACTCAGCTGACACTAATCGCCCAGGCGGGGAGGCGTGGAAACACTCGACAGTAACGGCAGTTAAAACACTTCACACACTCTCCTCCTGGGAGACGTCCAGCCGTTCTGATGAATACTCACTATAGGATCCTCATCTCCATCTTCTGAGAAGAACCAGTCATACTGCAGGAGGAGGACAGAGAGGAAGATTTAGGAATACGCTCACACGTGTGCACTCTCACACGCGAAAGACGAACACGCAGATAAATAGTTTACCTGTTGAATGAGTGTCTCCACTATCTTGTACTGGTCAGGCATGTGCGTGACCATGTGGGTCATGTTGTCTTCAGAGGTCCTGACCAGCGTTGGCCCGAACACGATAGCGAGATTACGTGGCTCCATCTGGGGCAAAAAAACAGAGGAGGTCACTTTGGCTTTGCCGCTCACTCACCCTTTTTTAATCTTCATCTCTCTCCACAGTTCAGGGCAGCTCTGTATAAAATACCTGTTTGAGTTCGGAAGATCCAGGCACATTTTAATTACATCATAACTGATTAACCTGTTCCTCCTTTTTTATTCTATAATCACCCGAGCTCTATCTACAGCCCGCTTGTGTTCGGGAGTTATCTAGCAGATGTGAGTGTCTGAGGCGTGAAACGATTTTACTGTGATTGAAAAACACTTAAAAATCTTCAGCTCGAGTCTCGAGAAAGTGCTGGAACTGTGTTTTGTCTAAATGTTGCCAAATAAGGAATTAACAAGTGGTTATTGTGCTTCTTACTGCTCATCATGGTCAAACGGTGTGTTTTGTTCATTTCATCAGTTAAAAGATTTTTAAATAATTTTCCGAATTATTACGTTAAAACGTTCTATAAAGGACACACAAGGGCCTTTATTACACAAGTCTCAAACTTTTACATGGATGTCTTTTTTTTCCCTTTCCCAATACAGTAAACTCCACATGTCTGCGTTAAAACAGGCAGAAGTTTGTTCAAGTTCTTATTTACACTAGGCCATACAAGACAAGACTGCACTCAGCTTAGAAAATAACCACAACTACTTGCAAAATGAAGTTTATGGTTGCAGAGAGGAAAATCAGCAGTCGGAGTTTAGATGTAACTCTGCATAGTTTTACAATCTAGCGATAATCAGGCGAGGACTGTCGCTCTGAAAGGTTTTTGATTTACGTCTCCAGATCACGGCATTATCTACCTCCTTCAGAAGTGAGGTCTGTGTTCTGACGTTAACTAATAGGTCTAAGAAGTCAGAGATGTGGCTTCTTAGACCTATTAAGAAGACACATCCCGCTTTTCGACCTCAATTGCCTTCGGTAGAAACAGCAACAGATGAAAACAAAGCTGCAGTGTATTTACCACTAGATTACACGAGTGCTTCATAAAAGTAGTCCAAAGTTTCATGGAGTGTTTCAGCCTGGAGGTCTTTTTTTTTTTTTTTATGAGGACAGAGTGGCCAATCAGAAAGACCGTTTTTGGTACGTTAAACCACACAAATGCAGCCCTTTAATGAACGCCACAATGTAGAACTACACAAATGTCACTGTGAGGCAGCAGACAGAACGATAAAAAGAGAACAATTAACCTCCGCCTTTCCAGGTCCAAGTTAATTGCAGCACTCACGCTCAAACTGCACCCACTCATTCGTACCTTGTTCTTCTCACAGTTTTCAGAGACCGTTTTGAGATGTCCGGAGAGGAACTTGAGGGTTTCGTAATGATGGTCAGGCAGTCCGCGGATCTACAGAGTAAAAAAGACAAAACGAAAAAGAAAGCAAGACACAAATTACTTGCATCATTCTGACAACCAGCAGGCAGTAAATCTGCAGTAAAGGTGTTCTGCTCACCAGGCGTTTCAGTGCTTTTAGTCTCTCCACGCCGTCTTCTGTTCTATTGGCATCAATAAAGTCTGAATACTTTTCTGTAAGCAGAGCGTTGATCAAATTAGCTTCACACAACACTGTGGGCTCGGAGCTAGAATCAGAAACCAGCAAGTGTTACACTACTGACTGTGTCCTCTAGGAGGAGCCCTTACTCTTCATTCCAGCTAAAATACACAGGCTGAAAACAATCCCAGCAACACAAGCTACGGCACATGGCACAATATTAATGACCATCATACCATTAGTAAACAGAGGCTCTGGAAGTTTCCTGAAGAAGGATTTGAGTAAACTGCTGATCACATTCAGATCTCGCCATTTCTGTTGGAAGAAGAAGCGCATACTGTAACGCACTAAACACTGTATGTGTATGTGATATACATAAATATATGGTGAAAATATTAGGGTTAATTTGCACAAGATGTAGGGAACATGGGTGTGTTTGTGTAGACTGATGAATAATAAACAGTCCTTAATGAGTTTCCATCACCTTAATACAGCAAATCCCTGAAAGACCACAGAATTTAACTGTACACACACAGAGACGATGTTCATGTCAGTCAAAGTCCCAGTGTGGAGTCTAATCATCCCATCTTTAGTGTCCTTGGTTTCAGGTAACAGCGGTTTTTTTATCTGAATGAAAGTGAACTTTTGTGACATTACGAATATTCATAAACATACAACTGAATTAAACACCTCTGTGGCGTTAACAAATTCATTTTTTGGAAAGCTCAACAAACTTGAACAATAAGTGCTAATTCTGTTACAACAGCTACCACACACCAGCGCTGCCCAACACTGAGTGACAGGAGAAAGGGAGGACCACCCTACCCACTAGGGCTGCACGATTATGGCCAAAATGATCATCACGATTATTTTGATCAATATTGAAATCACGATTATTTATTATTT
>JBBPDH010000011.1:7022172-7032594 GCA_037974565.1 Clupeocharax schoutedeni | reverse complement strand
TTCCGTTAACTAGCATATCACCAGAATGTCTTAGCCGAAATTTGCGTTGTGACAGCGGCCAATTATGGCCTGAACAGAAAGCTTAATTCTGCGGGTCAGGGTTTGCTGGAGAACCCCTTAAACTCTGTAGAATTTAGCTTTTTGCTGGATAGGTTCCAAGAGCACACAAATATAGTGGAAAACCGTTTTGTAAAAAAAAAAAGAAGCCTATTTTTATAGTGTAAATCCAAAATATGCCCCCAAATATGCTCCCAGAATGCTTTTCAATACATTTCATGTTAAATTCAGTTTAATGAATTAGCCTTAAAGAAAATGTAAAGGTAAATAATCAGAATCAGAAAACTTTATTGCTTAAAAACCATTAGCATTAGCGGTTAGCATTAACAGCGTGCAGCGTACACAAAAGAAAGGTTGAAATAACTTGCTCTACCCACATGTTTAGACAGGGCACAGCTTTCTAATACTAAATAAACTGAGATTACTGTTGAAAATTGGAGGGGAAAGTTTAACACACTAAAATACGAGGACTAGACACGGAGCAGTCATGCTACATGCTGCAGCAGCTTCTTGTTCTTCTTTTTATGGCAGATGACAACTTTTCAGTGTATTACTGCCACCCCGAATGCTGATTCGCATAAAACAGGGGTTACTGAAAACACAATTCTGCATGGAACAGTGGAGCTGTTGGGGCATCGCCCCCAATTAATTACTCCTTGGAGTGAACGTCAACGCCCCTGTGTCCCCTATTGCCCTTTCAGGGAATAAGCCGTATTGCCTTGACAGCAAGCTCATTGTCTTTTTCCTCTTGAATAAATTCTGTGAACCTTCAATCTGATACAAGTGCTGGCCTCTGTCCCACATTCTGAGGAAACGATAAAGGAGCGCAGCAAGCAGGAAACCAGCTCTGTTCTCTGAAAGTGAAGCGAACTCACTTGTTTTGGTAAGATCCTGTTCTGTTTCCACCCCAAGGGCTCCGAGCTCGAGCACTTTGCTCCTCATATTTAGGCTTTCCAGCAAGCCGCTTTTTTTTTTCCTCCCCGGACTGTCGGTGCTTTGACGTCAGCCTGCCCCAACACACCTCGAAAATAAACTCCCCAGATTTTTTGGCTCCCGCCGGAGCCTCAATGGAAAAACTTGGCCCTGGTGTCACTGCATGTTTGGGTAAACAGTCAACTTTGCTTCTCGGGACTCAGGCGACCAGGGCAGGGGAAATAAAAAAAGGGGGCCCTCTCATGAAGAACTCTTGTCAGTCTTTATTTCTGCTTAAATTTTTGGATTTCCCAGAGATGCTGAATGGCCTAATACATCTAAGCACTTGTCACTTGATGTAAAAAACATCTGGCTTCCAGATCACACGCATGAATCACAGGCTGAACCTGTGAACTAAAGCGAAGACACTGTTGTCTTTAGCACTGTAAATAATGGGACGACGCTATTGGGTTTCACGTCCCTTTCAGCTTGTGATATCCACAAAGAACTGGTGGTTGAGAAAGAGTGAGGTTACAAAGTAATGTTCATGTTGACATAAGGACTTAATTTATTAGAATGTCCACATATCTCAGGGCTGTCTGCAGGGTACCCTATCAGGGCATCTATAGATGTTTGATTTTGAAAACAAGGAACATTGAGAAATTTCCAGAGTTTTTAACGTGCAGTGTTGTCGTTTGACGGCCATTTTGTATCTCCTTATCAGCCCAGGAAAAACACTCTGTCCGCTGTCCGGTGGTGGCCATCGACCTCCTCGTGTACTTTGTGTCCAGAACGTCTGCGGGTCGTGTCACAGGGCTGAGAACAGCCGTTATTATCTGATGCTGAGTTGCGATTGCATTCCACCATCACCAGCAACCTCAGCCCCGCAATCCGGTTAAAGCCAGTCTTGTTGTACACAACACGCCTCACTGCTTCCTTGCCTCTGGGTGGTGATGGGTGTCACGTCTACCTGATCTGTATCTGCAGTAATGGCTGGCTATGGGAGAAGGACCCCATGGGTGGAGCCAGCAGATATATCTCTGTGTGCGCTAAGTTCTTAGAGAAAGTGACTTCTCTGCTTGATGCTACACAAGTGTACCAGCTACAACCTCCTAGACCAGGACGAAGCACGAAGACTCGTGTTAAACTCAGTTTAATGCATTTCCCTTAAAGAAAATGTAAAGGAAACTACATAATCAGAATCAGAGAAGTTTATTGCTTAAAAAAATATTAGCATTTACAGTTAGTATTAGCAGCAAGCAGTGAGAGAAAACAAAATCGTACACAAAAGAAAGGTTAAAATAACTCGCTCTACCCACAAGTTTAGACACGGCACTGCTTACTAATACTAAATAAACTAAGATAAGAGAAGAAAATTGGGGGGGGGGGGGGGGGGGGGTTAAAACACTGAACAAGATGCAAAACAGCCATGCTACATGCTGCTACATGCTTCTTCTTCTTTTTATGGCGGTTTCAGTGTATTACCACCACCGCTGGGCTGGTGGCAGTAATACAGTTGGGTTCTCTGAAAAATTCCGCCTTATACTGAATCTGCGATTACTGATCCGCGTTAAACTGAGGGGTTACTGTATATTGAAAAGAGGAAAAACTGTATTCCATATGGTTCTTTGAGTTGTCATGGTTCTATATACAGTGTGACATATATAGAACTAAAGAGCTGATAAAGACCACTTTTTAAGATGCGTCTGTATATTTCTTGGCTTGAAAGAACAGCAGAGCCCCCTTTTGGTGCTCATTAGAGTTCTACATATAGTATGAGCCATTGCCATTACCAAGTTAAAAACCAAGTTTTAGGGGTTCTTCAGTAAAGTCTAAACCCTTCTGTCACAATAGCAGAACCACTTTTAGTGCATGGAACAATTGTTTAAAAGTCCCATATGCAACTTCCATGTGAAACACATTTAAGAATTCAAATGGTTCTAGGAGCTTGCCTTTACTGAAGAACCCTTGGGGAAACACCTCTTTTACCCTGAAAAGGTTTTTCCATGTCCATTCGAGACTTTTGTTTTCGCGAATGTTCTCGATTGACAGTAATATCCCAAGCAAAATATAAACACCGTCAACCAAATATTTCCAAAATGTACAGATTTAATAGGTTCTTTGGGAAGAAGTGTCACATACATGGCATCATCAGGACAGTCAAATGAGTTTGTGCTGCACAAATTCAAATATTTTATTAATAACAGTAACAAATGATCATTCCACCAGGGAACTCACAGATACACTACAGTGTACATAACCTTCGCCTTTGCAAGGATACAAAGTAAAAACGCACACAAAAAATAAAACTAAGAACGAGTTGTAGTTTTTTTTTATGTTAAGTAGCTTTTTGTCATCATTGGAAACCCGACTGGTTGGAGAACGGCCTTGTCACTTTCAGTGAACTGCGCTCATGGTTTCCTGCTTTAAATACTTGAAGAAAACAGGAAATCGTTTCACAAAGAACATTAAAATACTTCAAAAAAGTTAAAAAAAAAAAACAGTTTTCTCTCACACAATCTCAAAAAAGTGAGTGTGAGCTGCATGTGGCCGTACCGATAATATATAAGAGCTACAGCAAACATAACAGCCTGTTTGGCTTTATAGGAACCTGGTGCAAAAAGGGAGCGACTACTTTGGCCTTAAGTGATTTCAGCTCGATGATTTAAGACTTGTGTGTAGGCTTATCACCACATCCTGTGTTTCACGGGTCTACGCTAACACACAGCGAAACAAAAGGCATTGACGTCAGGGATCGTTACCCAGGCGCTCGTTTTTTTGGCACGACTCGGAAATATTTTGGAGTTGTTCTCCGGTTATGGTCACTTATATGCCTCTTCTTTGCCCTGATAGACCTAAAGCCTCTGTAGTTCCTCCCATTTGCAAGGTTGCAATGACCTTTTTGTACCCCTCTGCAAGATCACCATAAAAGGGCCCTTTTGCAAGGCAGAGAACCGGCTCTGGTATTTCAGGATAATTAGAAATTAGACTTTTTGTTTTCATCAGGGTACTCAGACCCTCTGACAGCTTATCGGCCCATCATAAAGTGGTTTCAGTGTCACCGTTAAAGTGCTTTCATCACTGGTTCTTTGGATTCTATTTACAATAGATACACTGTACCAGATGTTACAAATGTGAAATACTGTCTTGCAAAATACAAAGAGTGAACGTGAAAGTACAGGCTTGAGAGGATGAACAGTTCTATTGCCCCGAATCAAGGAAGACTGATAAAAAAAACCCTGGCAATAAACTCCACGTTCCATACGACATACGCCTGTGTTTAAGGAAGATAAAAGTCACAAAATTGTCCTACAGGAAAGTAAATCCATCAGATTTGTAAGTCAGTAGTTCTCCTTCATAGCATCTTGAAGTCAGAAACTCTGAAGCCGAATTTCTGACTGGTTGTGTTTCTTTCAGTCTAACAGCTGCTGGAACACCACTGTGGAGCAGTCAAGCTTCAAGTGACTGCAACTGCAGGGTACAGGTCCAACTTTGTAGGTCCATCTGCCTCCTGAAGAGACTGAAGCACTCCATCTGATGACAGAAGAAAGAGCAGGACGCCTCGCACCAGTTTCACGGACCAGTCAAGCTCCCTCTTCTCCAGCAGGAGTTTAGTAGATCTCCATTTCATTGCTTAAACAACATCCATGCAGTCATGGTTAGCTGCTACGTCTCTGTGATCGAAGATGTAGGACTTGGACTAACTGTATCCATGCGAGCTGTCTCTAAGTGTCTCTGAGTGTTGTGGACTGCGTCCCCCTCATCACCCTCCAAAGTCAAATCAAACTGGAACTTGTCTCCACCGTCGCCTCCTGTCTCATAGAACGGAGGAGAGGGGCTCTGGGGGATCATGCTGTGGTACCAATTCCTGTTCTCCTCCAGAGTGTCCAGAATGTCCTGGGCGTCAGGGTGCACCAGGTCAGCCCATGTCTCCCATAGAGGGTGCACGATGTAGTCAATGAATCCCACCTGGACAGAAAAATGAGAGCATGATCAAATTAAGAAAGGATCACCAAGCTTGCTTTGAAAGTGTCGCAATCCCAAAATGTGCTCTCTCTGGCTAAACTAGTCTACCAACCTGGGACTTCTCCACAGAGGCAGTGTGCTTGTCACACATGGGGCTGATCTCCATGCCACGCTCCCTTTCCCTGTCACCCTGGTGGAAGAACTCATCCATTATGCGGTCCGTCCATTGCCGATACACATCTAAGGGTTTGGTGGGGTTGCTAAGGTCAGCGCAATGGACCATATTTCGCAGAACCTGAGGACAACATGAGGCAAGCAGGTTGATTAATATACTCTGATAGGTTTAAAAACTGAACGTGTTAAGGCTTTAAATGTAAGCAAAGCCATACCTGTATCCTATCTGTGTAGTTGTCCAGCAACAACACTCCTGAGCTGGTCACTTTCTTGGTCTCCACCATGGTCTTCAGGTCCGCCAGCAAGCTCATGTGTTTTGACATGTCTGTTGCCAACACCTAACGAGAGATGAAAGGGAACCTTAACTAAAGGGACTCCAGGAATCAGAGGATATAACATCCCTTAACATAGAGAGGTTGTTGTCTTACCATGTCGATGACCATCCTTCTGAGGGTCTGCCGCTGCTTCTTCGAAAGGTTTTGAAAAATATCACAGTTTTCCCCTTGGAGGAGTTTAAAGCCTACAGCCAGATGGTGGTTCTCAAGCACGGATTCGTCGTTGTACATGAGGGCCAGTTCCGAGTCTGCAGCAAAGACGAAGCAGATGTTATTATGCAAAACTCAGAGGACATGGCTGAACAGAAGCATTCGAGAAAACAGACACAATGGAATGAATATTTGCTCTTTGGTGGATCTCCATCTGGTTCTGGTTTGTCTAACTGCATGTGAAGGGAGGGGTGGAGGGGGCAAGAGCACTTACTGGTATTAATTAGGAACTGGTTGGAGACCCCTGGGTGGTCCACGTCGTGGATCGCTGCCGCAAAGATGGCTGCCAGAATCTCCAGGTCCGTGAAGACCGCCTGTGAATTCGGAAAGACAGGGGAATTTAGTGCAAGAATCGCTGCATTTTACTCAAAGTGACAAATCCCAAAAAGCCAAACACTAAGCAGATGATTTGAACCAGCTTCGGTTTTTGCTGTGTTTATTCTCTGCTGAGTGAAAACATGAACAGTATAAATGTGCTCTAGGCAGGCCAAGGCGCATAGTTTGGCGACTAGTGGGGTTCTGCTTTCAGTACAGACTAGATTAATCCCTACAGGTACAGAAGATATAAATACCACAGTTTCAGATCAAACAAAGTTACCTAAAAATAGAAAAGTCAGGCCTTTCATGCATGCCATGAACGTCAAGGCTGTAATAGGGAGATAAAGTTTGCTGGCATGCGAGAGTCAGAACTCTGGTCTGATTGAGAGGCAGGCTAGCAGATACATAGTCTCTTACATCTAGAGCAGGGGTGGACAGCAGGATATGCGTGGACTGTGCGACATCAGCAGCATGCAGGCTGTTATGGTAAGCCACGTCTGAGTGATAGTGGTCCTCGAGGGTCATCATGTATGTCACAAAGGTGTCCATTGGGATCTTGAACGTCTTCATTAAGTCTCTTTCCTGCAGAGAAGACATTCAGCTTAGTCTCAAATACCAAGAAATAAAACCTTTTACTGAACTAATTCCAGAGTTCTTACCTGAAAGATGGCGTACATGACGCACGTAAGTGGACGCTGATGCGAATGCTCAGAAATCCTGAAGATGTTCAACCCCCACTTGTTAACGTTCTCCAGGTCCTGAAGAAAAGAAGATAAAGATGCTGATTCTATTCTAAAGCCCGTGGTGTGCAAGCACAGCGTTTACGTTACAATTTTGGAGAAACTCACCTTGGCAAGCAGGTCTTCCAGGTCCGTCTTGACGCCGAAGCGGGCCACACTGCAGCTGCTGGAGATGCCTGGGCCGTGTGTGACCTTCCTCACCCCACTGATCTGAGTCATGAGCTGCTGCTGCTGCCCTGGTTGCCTCCTTTTCCGTTCCCGAGACTTTGGAGTAGGCGACGGGATCTCCAGCTCATTCTGTTTGTCTGCAGGGCGAGGAAGGGGGAGGTTTCAGTCTGTCGTTTATGCTAATATCCTGGAACCGCTCGACTCATAGCTGATACTGTGACCTTTGAGGCCTTGATGTCAGTTCATGTGGCTAAAACCATATCTTCAGCAAAATAAGACAGAGGACTGAGTCACATGCCATGAAAGCAGGTAAACATCGCCGCTAAGAGTAAAAGGCTGCGATCTCTCTGAAATGTCACTGACGACACAGTCCAGGGAAAGAACCCTCATTACTTTGTTCACAAAACAAAGATCCAAAGCAAAACAGAGAATCCCGTCTAATGAACTGTTTAGAGGGAATTCACAGAATTACTTCAGGGAGGTCATTCGAATGGAGGTATATGTGTTGGCTGAATGTGTCCCACATTTGTCCTGTTTGTTTGTTGTGCCACTACAATGTCTTGTCTGATTACCTCTCATGTTTTTTTTTTTTTTCACTTCTTATAACCCTGCAGTTGAATCGTTTTTCATGTGCGAGCAGGCTCTGCATGCTCTGCTGCAGAAAACCTGCCCATTCAAAACCAAGCAGTGGGCCGCATAGCTTTGAACTGAAAGGTGAGGGGAGTACGGTGACCCCTCGGAATGAAACACGTACGACACTCTTTCTCCCCCTACTCTGTTACTCTCTTTTGTCTGCCTCCCCCCTTCCTCTCCACCCCCTCCTCTCCCTCGTGTTCCACACTCACTCATGCACTCACTCACTGGTTTTCTCTCGGCAGGCTGCAGACCAGATCAGACTGGTTAGAAAACGGCGGTGCATCCAGCTACCGTACCCCATCCTTTGTTGTCTTTCTTTCTTTCTTTCCTTCCCTCTCTCTGTTTCACAGCAGGGAAGCTATGCTAGCTGCTTCGTTGTCTGCGTCTTCTTCCCTGATTTTCCATATTTTTATTATTATTGAAACCGCAGTTATGCAGAGCTCTATTCTTTGCCCCAGTCGGCTGAGCATGTGTCATAAAGTGCGGCGCGAGCCACGAAAGATCCGACTCACCTAAGAATGTGTTGGAGATGAACTCGGACACCTGATTGCCGGAGCGGCTCATTTCCGACAGGTGCGTCAGCTCACGGTTCAACATCCTCTTGAACTGAAAGATGAAAAGAAAAAGCCCAGCCGCGTTAAAAAGTGCAGAGAATCATAGAAGGACCTTGCCCTCTGTTGCACAGGCCTTGACTGAACTTATGCACTCAGAGGTCATTTTCAGAAACGTTTCGCTCACAGAGGATTTAGGCGATTATGATGCATGTAACAAACATACACGTAACACACACAAACATACACACACGCACACCTTAATGTAACCCCAGGACACTGAGAGCAGGTAGTTGACCTCAGGCATACTGGACATCCCAAAAGTAGCCACAAGATATCCAGTCAGCACCTCACTCCTATCCTGCAGCTACTGGACCACACTGCTACACTCCCAGCGTGCCGGAAACAAAGCATGGCATCCTTGCCATATCCTGCTCTGCATTCTGTCGCATTCCCAATCCAGCGTGGGAAACAAGACGCATCCAGGCAGAATTCCAAACTGAGAGGGAGACGGGTGTTTTTCTCCACATCCTACACCTACTGCCCGTTTCTGCCTCAGTCTGCCTCGTTCCACTCTTCTCTTCTTCTTCTGCACTCCCTCCGTCTACGTTCTCTCGCCTCTCTCTCTCTCTCTCCCCTCCGTGCCCTATATCCTGCTGCAGTTCGGGAATACCCCTGACTGCACGTGCGCACTCACAAATGTGAGCTGTACGATCTTTTTCTGGACTCTTCCCACCGAGCTTATAATACCACACAGGGCTTATTCTGTAGACTCACTTCAGGAGACACACACACTCACGCCTGCTACTCATCTACACAAACGAACCATCCTTCTTTTGTCTGACTCCAGAGGAAGTCAACAAGTGATTCATGTGCCCAGTCAGTGAGTCTCCCTCTTTCTTACAGAATCCACTCCACCTTTCCTCTCTTCACCAACCTTGTTTTCAAGAAACAGAGGTTTGGTCTGTACGGCCTAGCTTTATGTTAAGTGGGAAAACTTTGTGTCACTTTTTACGTCAAAACCTCAAAGCAAAGTTCTTTAAGTTTCATTCATAAACACCTTAATGTAACCCCAGGACACTGAGAGCAGGTAGTTGACCTCAGGCATACTGGACAACCCAAAAGTGGCCACAAGATACCCAGTCGGCACATAAACTGGTCCTTCACATGGTTAAACTCTTTCCCTCAACTGTGTATGGTTCTTTAAAGAATTTAGCAGAAAAGCCTTTTTGCTGCACAGGTTGCTTAAAAGTTCTGAGCCAATACTGGATTGATGTTGTTAAATCCCGAACACAAAAGTTTTGGAACTCATGTTTCCCGAGTAAAAACATCAATTTCTAGCGTTAAGCATTTTTCTAGCAATGCAAAAACACTACAGTAATCACTTTCATTACAGGCAGAGAGTGCTACTCCAGTCGCAACTCACCTCTGCACAGCCTTTCAGAACTCCTGACATTCTCCTTTTCTCAGAGCAGCATAGTCCCATGGTTGCAGGCGCGATGCGTTCCGAGTGTGTGTGTCGGCCGCGCACCGCTTGCCCTCGTTTTGACAGATGCCAGGAAATGCGTTAGACAAAGACCTGGCTGATTCACCTCTCTCTCTACGATTGCCCGCCTCCCTCCTCCCTCCCCCAGCTCCTCCCTTGGCCCCCCCCCCACGGTCCCAGGTACACACACACACATTCATTTCAGCCTCAACACACTCATTTCCTGATTACAAACCAGCGCGCCCCTCCACCCCCTCAACCAGACCGCCGTCATTTCAGTTTTTCATTTTTGAGCCCTGTTGTTTCCTGCAGTGTGAAAATCGGCATCGGTGCTGCAGTGAAAACACCGCCGGCGAACTCCACGCACATCTGGGCCCGAGTTCAGCTCAACTGGGGAAAATCAGACGAGCAGAAAGTCCATTTGTGCCCAATCGCATAGCCCAGGCTGTGCGGTGATGTGGGGCGAGTATTACCCCATAGCCGTCTCTGGCTTCTTATCAGTGTAAACAGGAGAACGGGGTCAGGTGCAGAAAAGCAGTCATCCCGGGCCCTGCTCTGACCCAACAGGTCGAGCTAAAGGCACCGACAACCAGGTTTGAAATGAGAATAAGAAGCATCTCTCCCAAAATACAGGCTTTAATCCAGTTATTGTTAATCAGTACCTGCTATAAATGATTTAGTATCTAGCTCCCCTTATAAAAGGACAAATAAATGCTCATTATCCAAAAGTTTTCTCTGATTTTGTGCAGAACTTTATATAGATATACAGTATTTATGATGTATGCATTTAAAATATCTATTTAAAATGTTTATATATATTTTGATAGTGAACAACAGCAACAACAATAATAACAAAATAATAATAATAA
>JBBPDH010000011.1:6916391-6926784 GCA_037974565.1 Clupeocharax schoutedeni | reverse complement strand
AAACTAAAAACAAACTAAAAACTACTTCCAGAAATATTCAGCTTTGATATTAATGAGTTTTTTGGGTTCATTGAGAATTATTAATTTATTCCTCAAAAATACAACTTGCCTAATAATTCTGCACTCCCTGTAGGGACAGACAACCATTCACGCTCACACCCAAAGGCAATTCTCAGAAAAACAGTGACAATGCTATCAAATATCATGACTTACTGTTGCCATTCTGCCTAGCCTTATGTTCAAGATTTGTATTAAATGTAGCAACCAGTCATAAATAAAAACATCATCTAATGGACCTCGTCCATAACTCCAGACAGACTGCTTATGATTATAGAGTCCTTGAGGGCTGAGCAAATGTCTTCAGCCATTAGACGGAGAGGCCTTATCCCTCCGACCAAGAATTTATTCACATCATTAAAGCAGGCACCAGAGGGCCGGGACAATGTGATCATCTGCTTCGGCTGCTATTTTTACCGCAGGGCTCGCTACGGATCTATCGTATTACGACTCACAGTCTAGATTTCCAGGTGACGGTATCAGCTGGGCATGTTGCACCAACGGAATGGAATTAGCTCTCCCATTTTTAAAGGGGGGGGGGGTCCTATTTCTGGATATGAATTGTGTTATTAAGGAAGCGCATAGGCCAAAATCATGATTTCCATTCATATGCACTGCAAAGAACAAGCAATTTATCAAATGCAACCTCTGCTTGGATCCAGGCAGCAGGACGGCGTGGGAGAACTTGGGAAAACGCAGTGCAGAGATGAAAAGAGGGAAACACTTACTGTACAATTGATGGTGTTCTGCATTTTAGCTTATTATTACACTGCTGTTGACTACATTAACCCTGGCTTGGAAGTCTGCACTATAACCCATGTGGTGTGCGAGCAGGTCTCACTGTGTATAAATGGCCAAGTGTGGATACATGAGGATATAACAAGGCGTTAATGTGTGTTTATGCATAATTAATTTTACAAAAGTAACTCATTTTTACATTCGAGCTCTTGGTCGCTTGTGGTTTGTTTACTCTTTTTAAAGCTCCGAGGTGAAGTAGAGCTCTGATGTAAAAGTCAGTGGTAAACAAAAAGCCCATGTACTGATTTCACCGCTGTTATTGATAAATATTGATAAAGCAATAAGCGATCCCAGTCCTAGTTATAACAATAAAATATATACGTTTCTCATTGACATATGACCGTTAACCATTTAGATTCTGATAAGATATGCTCATACAACGGTTAACATCCCTGTTCCCACCTTCTAAATGAACTTTCAAGATAATTATATCATCATTCTTATTACTACTTTTAATGCACCAGTGGCTCTAGAAAATTAAAACCTGAACCTGTGCTTAATCCAGACTTAGCGACCAAAAGTAACACACATCTGGCACATAGCTTCAGTCTGCCCTCCAATAGTTGCAGGTATGACTGGCCAAAAACTTTGGGAGGCAGAACTACAAAACATGCTGCAAGTTCCTGCAGACATATGGAAAAGTGCCTTTAGGCAATAGAAAGATAATTAAATAATTCTCTGGTCTGTCTAAAGGAAGTCCATCTGATGTAAATTAAACTAAAGTGGCACCTTATAGTCACGCATGAACACACCACAGTGAAATTTTCTTCTGCATTTAACCCATTCACCAAGTGAAGTAGGGGGCTGCCACCCACGAGGGGTGCCCGGGGAGCAGTGTGTTGGGACGGTACCTTACTCAAGAGAACCTCAGTGGTGCCACTAGCAGTGCTGGGATTCAAACCCACAATCTTCTGATTGCAGGGGCAGCATCCTAACCACTAGACCATCATTCTCTCTGCTGCCCACTCTTTCAATTTTATCTAACATCATTGGAGTACTCTAGACCAGTGGTCCCCTACCCCAGGTACCAGGTACCAGGTCTGGGGAAATGCTTAAAATATTAAGCATTTCCGTTTTATTTACTATCAGAGTATAAACGATGTTTTATTTTGAAAAATGACTGGGATCCTTAGTCCCATCAGCCCAAGATGGGAGAAGCTCGCTGCAGAGAAACAGGCCCAAGGCTCTCACTGATTCAGCGTTATATTTTTTTATGCACGTTGTATTTGTTTTTGTGATAAATCTTGATGTTCAAAGTTTACCATGGCGACCAGAGAGCATTAGCGTGCTGAGAGGATGTTGTCGGCTCGTTGTTATGAAAATACTGTTAATAAAGCTGCGAGTGCACATTGGGTTTACATTTATTATTATATTTTAAAGATACCCCATTTTTATGCATATAATTTATTTGTATAAATGCCACTCCTTAAAGGCCGGGCCGTAAAAATAGTTTCTGATATTAAACAGATACGTGCCGAAATAAAGGTCGGGGACAACTGCTTTAGACCAGATCAACCATCATCAGAATCCCTCGTTCACTCGTCCTTCAGACCTGTTTGATCACCGTGAACCACCTGCTAACTGCTCGTTGGCTATATCCCTGCCAACTATACTCTGCTGCTCATCTGTGTATACATTTCTTCACTTCTGCCTTTTATTGTTAGTTGTCTCTACGGTGAAATTCCTTTATATTCCCTTTCTTTCTGCTGTCGACCCGAAGCGGATGGGTTCCTCTTTTGAGTCTTAGTTCTTCCCGACATTCCTTGCTGTAGCTTTAAGGAGTTTTACTTGACGTTCTTTTAAACCCAAGTATCCATTAGTAACATCAATTCATTCAAGAAGGCACCTGTCATCTCTGCAGAAGCTCCTCATCTCCTCAGTGATCATTTACAGCCTGAAAGAGCATCTTCAACCCAATTTCCCTGCCATAGGGGAGCACACAGACAGGAGAATGCAACCCACATTTTGCCCCACTCAATCAGAATATGGATTCTAAACCAGTGCATGTGCTCTGCACCCTACTTTATAAACTGTGCTGGAGGGGGATAAGGCAGGCATCTGGATCTTCTGTACCACACTTGCTCTACTCTTTAGATCCCTGTGATCTGCTCACAAATCACCACAGCTCACATTCAGGAGCCTTGGCTACAAAATCATGTATCAAGTTTTAGTGCACAAGCTCAATAAATCTGACTTTCAACATATTGGAGTAAAAAAAGATGCTATTTTCTTCCCCTAACATGTTTAAGTTAGGAAATAAACTGTAAATGTGGATAAATCCATTCTTACTGGGGGTGCCAAAACTTATGCACAGTATTTATTTATTCGTATGATGTTAACTTATATCACACACTGATTTAACTTCTACTTTTCCCAGCAGGAATAAAAAAAAAAATCTTCTTAGCAATAGCAATGTGTAATTATCGCTATCAGTTACCAGTGGCTACAAAAATCAGGTCTTGTGGAGCAGCGTTCATGTGGGAATTTGCCTAACTTGGTTAATGGGTCAGAAATATAGGGTCATTCTGACATCAGGAATGGAAAGTAAGGGTCTCTGTGTAGCGCCTCAGTGTGCAGGGGAATATATGGTAATATGGGTCTAAACTTTAAAAGCATTCAATCTGAACATCTGTTGCTGTCTCAAGGGGACAGAGTGTGTGTGAGTGTGTGTGTGTGTGTGGGGGGGGGGCAAGTGGCAGATGCCTCCCAGACCGGGGGGAGGGAAACCAGTCTACTGAATCCAGCGGATCTGTGGCTCTGAAATTAGCTGGCTGAAACAAAGCCTTTGTTCTTTAAATTGCGCTTTGGCTCTCTGTGATGATCTGAATGCACGAAGCCAGTACACAAACCAAAAAACGGCAAAGGACCTACAGGCCATTTTAACCTCATGATCTCAATTCAGCAATGATTCGCTCACATACAAGGCTTTAAATGTAATATTAACTTTACAGCAGACCTATTACGAAGCTGCAAATACTCCAAGGCAGAAATTATTTAAAGTAGAAACCCATCATTTTTTCCAAATATCAGTATACCTGAATCACTCGGACGTAACCAGCCTTCCAGGCTGGTCCAGATATGAAATCATACCATTATAGAAAAACTGAGTATCTGTGAATGGAACCAGACATCTAAATAGTTTAATATCACTATAAAAGGTTTTACAAATTAGTATCATCCTACTTTTGTAGTTTTTAGCTACCGAAGGTCCTCCTAAGCTAGTTTGAGAAGTTAATTTGTCTAGACCCCATGGGTTAGCAGGTGTTATCAGTGTGACTCAACAGGGCCAACAAGCGGCCAAAGTGGTTTTATTAGAAGGTTTAACTGCACCCAGTGTGAAGATGCTGGACACCCTAGTTACTATAATGACCCTCATCATCACCATTTCAGGAGTTTGAAAAAGGTCATGTCCATCACCTCGCCGCCGTGGCCGTCAAAAATGGCGAAGATCGACGGGTGGCTCCTGTTGGTCAGGTCGGTGAGGACCTCGAAGCGGTCCTCCATGTGGTCCCGCCGGCCCTGGATAGAATACACGGCCACATTGGCGTCTCGGAAGCCCCACGTGTTGGAAAACTCGGCATCCAGGGCACGGAACCCCCCCAAGCCCTCATGTGTCATCATCATCTCGGCCACCTTGCCTTTGACCATCCTGACGGCGTCGCGGCTGGACTTCACGATGGTCTTCACCTCGTCCGTGTGGAAGAAGTAGCTCCACAAGGCCAGGCTGATGCACAGGAGGAACAGGGTCTCCGGTCGGAGAAGAAAGTAACGCATGATGCGACCGAGGAGAGACAGCAGAGTCATTGTGTCTGCTATCATCACACGCGTGGGGAAAGCTGAGAGGACGACGACTGGAGACGACGGACCACGACTGCTGCGGAATTTCTTCAGATTACTCCATTAAAGTCGGGATTGAGAGGGAGGACGGCTTTACCGCTACACGGAGGACGTCTCAGCACGCTTCCACATCCGTCTCCATCCTCTTCCATTCATTCAAAAGTAAATAAATGGAGGAAATCTGCTGGGGTGCCTCACCCGACCGTCGCGGCTCCGTCTGGAAGGAGGAGGCTAACGCTAACAGCTATCATCCCCGGCGAAAACAGTACTGCGGCTCTTTAAACCCGTCAGAGGTGGAGGTTTGGAGTCCTACAGACCCGTTTTACTTCGCTGAAGCGGGTTCTGCCTTTGGAGATCCGCGGCAAAAACGCCATTCTGTATAAAATCACATAAATCTGTCTATGATCCTGCCGTTTAGAACCGACGGCAGTTCACTAACCCGCATATGCCACTGTACATCACAACAAACGCACTCATTAGCATACAATTAAGTCCCGGCTCTTGTGCACTACGATTGGCTAACTGCCTGCGGGCGTTGACAACTAGCCAATTGTTGTGCAGATGGCGACCTATCAATAGCCAACCGCAGCGTACGAGGGCAGGGCTTGTCCAGAAACCGGTGGGTTTTAAAAAATAAAACAAAATCCACCGATTGTGTGGACAAGATAAGATTAGTCACACAGGAGTGAAATTTGCATTGTTACTGCAGCAAGTGGACAGAACAAGAGAACAAAGTAGAAGCAGCATAAGCAATAGAATACAAGTCTACAGTATATATACTCATGCATGCAGTACTCGAGTTGAGAGGGGATGAGGAGGGATGGCATCCCCCCTGAAATAAAAACAGTCAAAACGACAGCGTCAAGAGTTAGAAATATCAGTCATAATGTTTTGTATATATGACACAGTTGGTCTCAAACTGTCTGCAATGTCATAAGCTCAAAATATAAATGAAAATATCCACCATCCCCCCGGTTTTGTTTTTACAATTCGACTACTGCATACATGTATTTATAAAGGTTTTCTTATGTGTATATAAACCCATATAAGAAAACCTATATAAATACATGTATGTAAGCACACACTGAACGTATGTGTATATGCATATATATATATATATAAGATAATAAGACAGTATAATAAGATTAGAAATAATAAGTATATACAATGAATAATAGTACAACATAATGACAAGAACACTGCTGTAGCAGTGCTTGCATACAGAGGACAATATGTTTCTGAAAATATTTATTAATAAAAAATGGGTTGGTATGTAATCAATCACCATGAGCCAGAATTAGCCTGCTTCCTGAAAGCCTGCTGATTTACTATTCCATATATTCCACATAAGGGCATATCTGTCATCATACTCATAAGGCAGAGTGCTGATCTCTCTTTAATCAGATCCGATTTCTCTTTAATTTATAATGATCCTAGATCAGCACTTCTGCTCTGAGCTCTGTGGATCTGAGGGTGGTGTTAACCACCACTTTTAAGACATTTTGTCTACAATAAACCTCTATTTTACATCAGTCCACTGAGGATGAGCTGGTTCATATCTCACCAATTAAATTGTTCTGAACTGTTTGAATGGTGAGTTGAAATTCCCTTTAATAAACATAAATGGGCGTATTGATCGTATTGATTGTGTATCACTCACAAAAAAAAGTACTACCTAATTTAACAGCAGCATTTAAAATATCAGCAAACATAAAAAAGCTGCCTCGCCAGTCTAAACTGAACCATATGATGGTAAAACCTGAGCTGGCATTAGGGTCCTGCTGACTGTAGACTGGGTCACCAATAGATCTCTACTGTAGAGGTCACACCATCTAGACACTTAAGTTTGATGCAACTTGATCTATAAACTAGCGTCATACTTTATCTGGCTGACCCGCTATCTTCAAGGTTACATATTAACATTTAAAGCAAATGTTTAACCCCCGACATGTTGTTCTCTACATTACAGCTGGATGGTTCTTAACGTTTTTCAAATACTCAGTAATTGTCATTAAACTCCTATTGCATCCATACGTCCACATTAATAAAGAATGTGAATGTGGTTTGGGGTTCAAAGATTGGACTCTTGACTTTGAATGTTAGCAACATTGGCCTTATCACTCCAGGTCTAAGCTAAAGAAGCATAATTTGGACTCCGGACTTGTCTGGAGTCTTGTCTGATCATCAACATGTGGGGTTAATTTATCTGATTGTTCCCATTTTAAGGGTTAAATAACATTGGACACAGAACCAGTAGGCCTCATTGTTATCCTATTCAGGAAAGGATGGAGCTCTTACTGGTTTGAATTACACGGGGTATACTGGGAGGTACTGTACCCCCGATCAAGACCCAGAACCCCCAAAAAGGCAAAAATAACAGTTTGGAGGGGGGGGGGGTTCTTAGCAGTGTCATGAAGGCAGTACCCCCCAAATATGGAGGGGTAATTCACACTCTGGAACACCTGTCTTGTCATTATGAATTTGATTCCCAGTATTGCCACCCCAGCCATGGCCTCGCACTCTCTGGGAGGGTAGGGAGGTCCTCCCTCTACTCCAACACTTGGCAAACGTGGGCTAGCGTCATTAGGGATAAGGGACAACCACCCTACTTAGTGTGATGATAGCCCATGGGTGGACCCTCCTGCTCAGTCTGGTGGTCAAAAAATTAGTAGCTGGTAGGAAAAGAACAATATTTTATATTATCACAGCATATGTTTGGGGAGAAGTCATTGTCCAACTAACCATATGTTTTTAATGACTAGATATTAAGCACATCGATTGCTCAGCAAAACCGAAGTCAGTATTTCTCGAGTTCTTCTTGGAGCTGCTCTGAAACGGCCCGAGGAAGGTGAAGGCAGTGTGTAGGGGATCCGTATCTTGTTAATGGTCTGTCTGCATTCTGAGCACTTGGCAGTTAGACCGTGCCATTTAGCCCAGTTCACTTGAGCCCGTTGAAGTTAATGCATGGGCTCTGTAGGGGCTGGGAAGTAGGTGCGTATCAGTGGCTCAGGTGACAGTTGGTACACACAACACACACCATACACCCATCCACCCCACCAGCTCTCCTTCTTCTTCTCGCAAATGGCACCCTTGTGTGGAGTGAAATAGCAGTAGAGTAAAGCAGGGGAAGTGTAAGAGGAGAAAACCAGCACACTGTGGGGATTCAAACATGTAGGTTCCTTTCAGATAACCTGGTCGAGAGATGAATGCAATAAAATGTCAGATGGTACCAGACAATACATATCAAAAGACCTCAAATTAGCATTTAATATTTTATTAACCTTATGTAACATTCCCACCTAGAGGTTAGTAGCTTGCACTGATGATACATACTAACCATGTGCACTCTAAGCATTAATGTTGCCATCTGATTAGTGTTCTACTCCGAGCGTGTTGAGTCCAGTGTAACTGCAGTTTGAGAAGATGTGGTGGAGCTTCACGTGACCCGGAGGAAGCATGTGCTAGTCATCACCCTCCCATTTTTGGTGGTACCACATGATTGGGGGAGTCCTACCTAGTGCATGGATTGGAGATGACTAAATCGGACAATTGGCAAAACTGGTTCTGCGTTATAATAGCAAAAAAATCCTGTGCTCGATTCCTGACTGGGTGGCTCGGAATTTCTGCCAGCATCTCTGGTCTCCTCCCACAGTCCAAAGGCATCCATTCAGGGTGTTTAACATGTTAAAATCTGCAGTCAATCTGTGCATGTCCACGCCGTTAAACGAATCAGCAGAAGGAACTGGAGATTTCTTTGTGCTGCTGTGTCCTATCACTGTATGAAGCCTCATGCTGTCCTTATTGGTGGATGTGCTGGTTTCTGAGTGAGACATTCAGAGGGCAATTTACATTGCAATGGAAACCCATTATTGATTTGTTTGCAACAACAAAAATCCTTTGGTGTATGAGGTATATTCCTGTTTGTGTGTTATCATGTGAATTATAAGGTTGTTTGTGACATAAACAAAATAAATTGTCCTCAGAAGGAACTGGTTATCCTGGTGCTTTATAGAGTATGTTAAATTCTACAAATAAATAGAAACTGTTGGTGAAGAAGTTCTGTGGAAAGGCCAGACTATAAATGCACCAAAGAACACTTGGTTCACGTTCAATTTTATTATTATTTGAACTGGATGAAAATTATTTTTGCCTACAATAATCTGAAAACTTGTTCATGCAGAATGTAACTGTAAATAGTCATTTTTAACTATGAAATGGATGGTGTAATAAAAATTTGTAAATATATGGCATATTTCTAGACTCGTAACTGTAAGCTAAAGTGGAACATCAAGGCTTAAACATTAAGGCTGCTGTTAATTTTAGCACCCTCTACTGGACAGGAGGTCCAGGTCATAGCATCTTGTAATCGTTAACTGGAAACCTGGAATACAAATGTTTTTGTTATATTTAACAGATTGTTGGCTTGGTGTGAAGTGGTAGGCATCATATGCCCTCGAGGTCTCCAGCCAGTTGGCCTGCTGGAATGTAAAAGTCACAAGTGCTGAATTTCCTTTACGTAGGCTTTGGAAACACTTCCTTTTGTGGCCCAGGCTCTCGTTAGATTTGATTGTGTAGCTTGGCTTTGAGCTTCTGCCAGACGGTGTTGGCTTTGAGAATTTTGAGAGCCTTGATTTTTCTCTGGCATGACCCCTGAGCCCGACCCCTAAGAAATTTTGCTTGTTTACCATTCTGGCAACTCAGCTGGTCATGTGAAGCTCAGAAGCTCTGGCGTTTGAAGGAGTGTAAAATGCGAGATCATTCCCTCCCAAGTGTGCTGCATTAACACCACCGAGACCACGTCAAAGTCTCTGGAGTTCCGGAGCCGCTTTGATCCCTGGGAAAGCCACGACTCGTTCAACCTCGTCGTGGAGGGAAATAAGTTTTCGTTTGAAAGTTTTTGAGGATACTGTAGATCAATGTCCGCTTTAAACGTAGTATCATGTTTGTCTCCTGAGAAAATCCTGCTGTTGCTCCTTAAACGGTTCCAGGGTTGGATGTAAAATTCTGGAACTTTCTTTAGACCTTAGAAAGTGGACGTGGGGTTTTAAACTTAACACTTCAGTTGCGACACAAAAAATACAGCCAATTCTGCCATCATTGTTTTTTAAATGTAAACATTTTTTTGCCGTGTCAGAAACGTGACATTACATGTTTACAAGGTGAAACTACAAAATAGAATAGACTTTTATGTTACTTTTGTTTTTTCGTTAAAAAGATTAATGGAAATATGGCTCACATTTCAAAGGATTTTATTATCACACATATATGAATGTGTTTCCTTTGCAATGTGAATGACGCACTGAATGTCGCATTCAGAAACCAGTACATCCAACAGAAAGGACAGCATGAGGCTTCATACAGTGACAGAAGGCACGGCAGCACAAAGAAAATATCCAGTTCCATCTACTGATACATTTTACTGTGACCAGCATGGACATGAGCAGTAACCAATCATGAATGCAGATTTGACTGTGCAATTTTATCTACAGTGTTATTATATTTACTTATATATCCACACTATACATATATATATATATTAGGGGTGTGACGAGACACTTTTTCCACGAGATGAGACACGAGACTGGGTTCACGAGAACGAGACGAGATGAGACTTTGACATTTACAGAGAGAGAGAGGGTGGTTTGCCCTTTCATGCGAACTGAATTTCTTTCCGTTTTCTTCACAGGCACAGCTTTTAGTA
>JBBPDH010000011.1:6829946-6840835 GCA_037974565.1 Clupeocharax schoutedeni | reverse complement strand
AATGTTAAATAATAGTAACTGTGTATTTTTTAAATGAAAAATAAGGAATTAAAAAGTTGCTTACCAATACACAAAACGTTCACAATTGATAAATTGGGCTAAAATCGATGGCTCTGAGAGATACTAAATAAAGAGCCATTTGGGAGCCGAAAGTCTGTTAGATTTTTCCAATATACAATTAATTGATTCTGGCCCATTTTTATGAGGGCAGAATAAAAACAAACCATACATTTTGATACATTTGGTTTGTGCTTTTACTAGCTTTGTGGTTTTGAGCAGGAACATCAGAAAATCACCCAACATTTGCTGGACTCCACTGTTCCAGGAGCGGAAGTGAGCATCCTTGCTCATCTGCTTCATTATCCTTGTGTCTCAACCTCAGAAATATGAGTCATCATACATGTCGTAAAAGTGTCTTATGTAAGCCTTGGAATGGTTTTGGTACATATCTTTCACCCCGTTGCATGTCAAGATGTTAGTCACAAATTCAGCCAATTCCTAGGAGCCCTGACAGTCAGTTGCCAAGACTCCCAGTTGAATAAATGCAGGCAAAAATCCACACATATAGCAAGTGATTGGCCTTTTGAGTACCAAGGCGAGTTCTGACAGCTCTCATGCAGAAGGGCTGGCTCAGGCTGCTCAGTTTGCCTCCATGAGGATAACACCCAAGAACAAGTTCTTTGCTGAATTTTTAAAGGCCTCTGCACTTTAGAGAGCAACTCCAATTGGTTCAGAACCAAGATGTTTGCACGTATGATGTATTATAGGTCATCTCCAACACAACCAAAGGCGAGACCTCCTCGTCCCCTCAGCCCCCACCTCCCCATCTAATGAACTGCCTTAACAAAGCAGGCATGGTAACCTTTGTGGAGCCACTCTGAAGATGGACTAGAGGCTAATTACCAGGTCTTAAACACAAACTCCTGGTAAAAAAAGGCAGGACGAGGCTCTTGGTGCATACGCACTGGAGATTATGGATGTGACAGCCGCCAGATGGGCAGTTCTCTGTTGGCGGAGGTAATTTACCAGCAGTCGCACCACCTAATCAATCACGTCCCGTGCTGTTCCTCCCTAATGGGGTTTGTTTCTCCTCGCTTATTACGTTATTTGTCAGAAAATCATTAGGGCTTCCGTATCAGATGGCAGGACAGATGAGCTGATGAGCAGTTGATGATGGCGCTCTGTTATGGAGACAGTCTTGTCGAGGGGGTAGCCTTCCTAAATGGCACTGGCTTGCCGCTCGCCGAGATTAACGCCCCCTCTGGAATTGTTTTGTCATCCTTTTTAAAGATTTGCATAATGTAATGACAGCACCTTGATTAATCAGAAAATCCCTGCTCCTGTTCTCCCCCTCTCTCTTTCTTTCTTTCTTTCTTTCTTTCCTTCTCTCTCTCAGAAAGATCTCCAACTCCTGGTTGAGTACAGGATGGTTCACCATGACCATCGCGCTAGAGCTGTGTGACCGAATCGACGTTTACGGCATGGTGCCTCCAGATTTCTGCAAGTAAGTCTGATTCACACCTCCTTTCTGCATAATGACTGCTTTACGAGGCCAAGATCTAGCTTATTTGCTTGAAGCGCTGTGCGCCGTAGCATTTAACATGCACCCCGTGTCATTGCAGCCCCAGACTCCACACGAAAGAATAACCAGGAGCGGAAAATTAGATGATTTATTACGCTTTCCCACCGAGGTGTGGCCTCTCCCAGGCCATTGTGAAGCCTTATTGTGTAACATGGAATCAATTCATTCCACTTATTGCTGCTTATTCTGTGGGCCAATTCAGGTTAATTGCCTTGCCCATGGATATTCTGCTAAAGATTAATTTGGGAATATGGGTCTTCGTGTATGGCCAGCTCTGCGCGAGTCCCTTTCTCTTAACTATGCTTTGTGCTCTGCTTCTCTGTAGGGAGGCCCAACGTCCCTCAGTCCCATATCACTACTATGAGCCCCTGGGACCAGACGAGTGTGCCATGTACATCTCCCACGAGCGCGGCCGCCGAGGCAGCCATCACCGCTTCATCACAGAGAAGCGAGTCTTTGCTAACTGGGCAAGGACGTTCAACATCCATTTCCACCAACCTGACTGGAGCCCCCCGCCTTTGCCAAGGAACGCCACAGGATCCACTGTGTTCCCTCAGCCTCTGAGAACGTGACTCAGAGATTAACATGTTCAGAAGAGCACTGAACATGGCTGACCAATCCCCACATCGGAGGGGGCAGGCTCTGAGAAGACTGCTGTGACCTACAGCTCCAAAGAAGGTGCCCTTTCCTTTATGCACATCCGCCGCCTCATTGTATTTGGACGAATGGGACAATCAGAGAATCACACGATTGGAGAGCATGGGATTGTCTGGTCTGTGCATATATACTGCCTGTTATTACAGATACTTGCGGCGATTGTCAGCACTTGTTACATACATTACAGTATATAGGACTGATGGTGTTCCTCAGGGCACTATCTTAGGACCATTACAGTTTGGCCAAACACAGATACTCAGCATGTGTAGAAAAGTTAGCAAAAATAGGTCAGCGTACTAGGCCTTGAGGTGTTTATGGAGGCAAACGGAACAAACCACCATCACTGCCTGAATGACATTTCTGCAAATGTGCACTAAACAGAGGCATGAATGTCGCTGGAACTCAAACATCTAAGAGGAGAACAACGAATGCAGTTATGAGAATGTTACCTCTATTAAAGAATTCATGGTACAAGAAGATCTTAGGAGTAGAAAATAATACATCTCATGCCAAACAAATCTGTGATCTTATTTATTGGATTTGATTAATTTACCAGTCTATTATGTGTTACGTCTTACTTTTCCAAAGTCGTTGTTTCTCTCTTTTACTTTGCAGAACTCTCAGGATCTGTCAAGTCTTTTATAAAAGGAAGGAGAAATCAATTTGCACAAGGACACATAGTTATGAAATTGTGTTTACAGTTTTATTGAAACAGTTTAGAGCCATATTTGTGTTGTCATCAGAATGTCTTGGTTTGAACGTTGTTGTGAAGTTGGAATGCCCGTATTAAAGACTGCTAAAGAATTTCATGTTGTAAAGAGGACAACTGCATTGATAGAAATGGAATTGCACACTGAATATAATGATCAAATAAAATAATACCCTGTAGCCTTTTCCCACTGAATGGCATTCACTTGCTAAAGTGTAGCTTCGCTTTAAATTAATTTAAATTGCTTTTGATGTCAATCTCAACTCGGAAAGCGTGTCTTGATCAGAATCCAGAACCCATCCGTGGTGCTGTTCAAACATTTAAAGATTAAATATTAATGTAATTAAAGACATGCCATGCTGGAGACATCTGAACACCATTGCCTTTATTAACCCATCATGGGACTAATAGTTTGATTTTTCCTCCACTAGGAATCTGTAATCATTTTTCAATAGTAAATTCATGTCAGCTTAGTGAATTTAAAAACTTTTTCAACTGATATATTTGTTACCCTGGGGAGATCATTTTTAACTGGATTGTGTAGACTTTGGCTCCAGTGATCAAAATATGTGTCCCTGTTAGCAACAGCATGCCATTAATTGGAGAAATTTAGGGAATTACATTAAAAGCAATAAATAGGACAATTGCTGGGCATTTATCGCTCACACAAACATTTCAGCAAACAGATGTTCCCAGTTTAGAAAATCATTTCATACAATGAAAATGTGCTTGTTCGTCTCTTAATGCTTTATTTTTAATGAAGAAGAAAATTGGCGTACTCGAGTGAGGTGCGGGTAGGTAACCAGTTGTGCCTGTGTGCATAAACTTATTTCTCAACAGCTTCGTCTTCACCAGTCTGGCACACTTGTGCTGGGTTTGGAATGGTTCACTCGTTTACTTCATCACTATTCACCACATGGTGTTTGCTATATAATGGAATGACTGGGGAATGACTGCGTAACAGCTGGAAGATTTACTGTTAGGATTCAATTGACACAACAATGTGTCAGGCGAGGTATGCAGAGTGCTATTTCTGTAACAAGGTTCGAATTATGATGCAGCTTTGGACTGAACCAAACACTCTTTGATTACATCCTGTCCTGAGAAGTTCCACCTCCCAGTACTTCTCAGAAGTCAGCTATTAAAATTTCCAGTTATTTATCAGACAATAAAACATAACAGTTGGTGAGCATTACGTTAGTCCACAGATACTTGGCCTTCTCCATGGTTGTCCATATATATGTATATAAATGGACAACCACTGAGAAGGTCAAGTATCTGGACATCCTGAAGGACCTGTTTCACATTTGCATTGTGTTTGAGATCCCAGAACCACTGGAGTGCACATCCTGACCAGCAGCATGATTATTTCTGTAGCATATTATCATACACAAAGGTCATTATATGTGCTATACAGGAACAAATTAAAAATAAAAATAGATTTAAAAGAATACATAGAAAACCAATAATTGAAGAATATAAGAAGGCACAGAATTATAGAGCAGTTTTTAGCAGCTTTTTAAAGCTCCGTTTGGACAGCATAGTGGATAAACACCATTTCACCAAGTTTCATATACATCACAATAAAATAAAACAGCATAAAACAATATAGCATCATTAGTGTAATGAAATTCTTAGGTTGCATAAATATATAGAAAGAAAAAGAAAATAAAATAAAAAATAAAATTTGAAAAGTAAAAATTTTTGAGAATTGTATTTGAGAAATATATATATATATATATATATATATATATGTATACGGGAATGTAACTAATATGTAAAAGTAGGTGCAATATTTAGAAAATAACATTTTAAAGAGTGTTTAGTATGTACAAGGTATGGACAAGGTAATATATACAGTATTATCTAGTGCAAAATTGTGCAGTGAGGGTTTAAAGTGGCGTTGTTTAAAGTGTCATTGTGGAGAGTCCAGTAGTTGTGGTGAGTGTATGTTGGTGTGTGCAGAATGTCAGCAGTTCAGAAGCCTAACGGCATGTGGATAGAAATTGTCTCTGAATCTGCTGGTGCGGGTCTGGATGCTCCGGTACCGCCGGCCTGACGGTAGGAGTGAGAAAAGTCTGTGGCTGGGATCTGAGAGGATCCACCCCAGCCACAGCCTTTTTTCAAATAACATTCGAATAAATGCAAACAAACAAGAAAGCAGTAAAAAAACAGTGTTAAGATTAATTATTTCTAAAATGTAGTAACACTGGGCTTCCATGAGGACGGAGGTCTGGAAATGATCTAAAAATACATAAAACCACTATTTACTGTATTAATGTCATTTGTATTTAATGTAATATTAACACTAGTATCCACCAGGTCCATACCCAACTGGGAGTTAGTGCAAGGGTCTGAGGATTGGAATGATTCTTGGTTAGGGTCATGGTACCCTAGGTGCACAAAGTCCTTCAGAAAGCACTAACGCACCAACACTTGTCATGGAGCTTGACCTTCCTGAGAAGAAGACTTGCAGTTCTTCAGAAGTCCCTGATTGGCTGGAGTGTGCAGTTAAAGCTAAACTCAGCTGGAAAGTAGATCTCTGGGATAATGGCTAGTGACCACTGGCCTAAAGAATCATTGAGTTAAGCAATAAGAAACCCTGTTAGAGCACATTGCTGTGTCATCCAGCCAAGCTCTAACTGCCTTTGTGACCGTTTCTCAACCTCGATTTCTTCTACAGTCAGCCTGCACAGTTCTAAAGTCTCAGGATTGAAACCCTCATTATATTCTCTTGCTGTCCTTCCGTTGTGTTACTGTTTAATTGGCAAGGCTTTACTGAAGGGCAGCATGGGTAAAGCTACATAACAGTACTGTCTTTCACAAACTGAAGCCATTTATATCAGCAGAGGGTTTCTTTCTGCCACCGATTGACATATTGCTTGCTTTTTGTCTATTTTTGTCTACTTTGTCTATTTTACTTCAGAAAGTGTTATGACAGCTACAGCTCCCTCCAGTGAACACATTCCGTATTGGATTGGAAGACCTACTGGATTAATATTAGCATTAATATTCATATCTGGGGACAATTTTGTAGGTCTGTTAAACATGAAATTTTAACGCAGTGCACATCATTTCAAAATGATATAAAAAAAAAATGATTCAAGCCCCTGAAAGCATTTCAACATTGTCGCATTGTAAAGTGGGCACAGATTTTTCATACACAAACATTTGCATGTAACCAAGAATTCATGAATACAAACCGTGTCCTCAGCCGCTTCACTGAAACTGATTAAAGAACAAACAGATATAGATGTAGTTCTGTGAGAAAATGCGAAGTATGATGGCTTGGTTGCATAAAAAACAGTGTTTGTGTTTTTAAAAATGTCTTTCAGCCTGGTTTCAAACCAGTGATCATCTGATGCTCTTCATTTGGTGCCCAGCATGTTACTAATGATCCACCATGGGCATGTTAACTTGCTAACTCTCTCCAAGCCATTTATGGTTAAGGATGAAAAGCCACATTCACGGGCTGATTCTTTTTATTTACAGTAAACACTCAGTCTAACACGGATTTTTCTGAGAACCGAACTGTATTAGCGTCACCAGTCCAGTGGTGGTGGCAATCCACTGAAAAGAAGGCCACCATAAAAAGAAGAAGAAGAAGAAGAAGAAGCTGCTGCAGCATGTAGCATGACTGCTCCGTATCTTGTCCTCGCATCTTAGTGTTTTAACCCCCCCACAAATTTTCAACAGTTATCTCAGTTTATTTAGTATTAGTAAGCTGTGCTCTGTCTAAACATGTGAGTAGAGAGAGTTATTTCAACGAGTCTTTGTTTTCGTTCGCCACACTCAGCTAATGCTAACGTTTTTTTAAGCAATAAAGTTTTCTGATTCTGATTTTACAATGTTCTGGGACCATATGTGGGGGTGTCATGTCGAGCCGTGCTCGGGGTATTAAGGCGCACACATCACACATATTTAGGGTTTACACCATTAAAATAAAAAACAATGCAGTTTTTCAGTATATTACTGTAAGCCACAAAAAACAGTCACAAACATACTTTTTATAGAACTTACCTGAGCATTAGTGCCTTAAAGTGTATTTATAAGAACAGACTTTTTTATTCATGTTTTGTCACTTTGCGGCCGCCATGACATCACAACGCTTGCCCTCCCAAATCAGCTGTTAAGGCGACCCACCTACCACTTTCTCTCCCCATTCATTATGGAGGTGACTCGACCACAACCTGATCAAACTATTAATACTCTGCCCCTAATCAACCAATCAATAAAGTGGATACAAGTGCAACAAGGCGGGGTCTAAGACACGTGTCAGAGCCGGAATTTTTCCATTTACTCACACGGCCTTTTTGGAGAAGTGGCTCTAAAAAACAGGTGGAAGACTTGCTGGGAACGGGTGCTTTCACCATCACAGCTGCCGCGTTGCTGGGTAAGCATCCACCTCTGATGCATGCTGGAGCCTCGGACATGACCCGTGGCCTGTTTTTCCGTTTGTTTATAAAGCGTCCAGACACCACTGCTGTGTTAGCATGTTTGCTACAGCTGCAGTAATGGGCTCTTAGTTATCATATCATGCTGTTAATTTGATTTTTTTTCTATATTTAAAACAAGAAAAACACAGAACAGACTGACCGTCATGCCTTCATAAGAGCAGCCAGATGTTCCCAGCTCATCGCTACATTAGTGAAACAGGCTTGTTGTTCATTTAGCTCATTTTAAAGAAGTAGAAATGGGAATAGTGTGTGCAGGTCTGTTGGATCTGTGTGTATATGCAATTTTTCACCTGAAATGCTGTACCCGCGATAGTTCAGTGAGACAGATTTGCACATTTTATCAGCTCACCGCAGATGTAGTCACACATCAAAGACATATACAGTGTCTAGATGTTGCTTCCTCTGGTTAGAACTGTAGCTGTGGCCATTGCTAACAAATCCTAGAACGTATTAGTAACCCAAATGGCCCAAATTGCTTTCTTGAGAATATATCACTGAAGCTTCTCTCAATCGCCTCTGGCTCTTCGTTAAGGTGGTTGTAGATGTGACACAGTATCACTTACTGTAAGATGCAACATGGGGTTAAGGGTCTTGCTCAGGGACCCAGTGGTGGTGTGCTGAAGGTAGGATTCGAACCCATGACCTCTTGGTCCAGAGGCAAGTCTCCTACCACTAGGGCACAACCACCCCAAGTTGTGTTGATGGATTATTACAGAACCGATTTGGGTGATTTTTGACGTTTAGTGTTTGTTAGCCTTGCAGCTCCAGCTGCAAATAAGTAAACTAAGGGAGTAAAAATCGTCTGACCCATCTCTGAAGCAAACAAAGCATAACCTGTGTGGCGGGACATCGCAATGGGACGGCACAGCATGAAGTACTACGTGATTTGACTTGTCATATGACACAACACATCAGTGACTGACCACATTTCCATGCCATGTGGTTAAAAATAGCAAAAACTCGACGTGAGGACGCCTGATTCATACACAGATCGCCTGTCAGGCCCATGTGAGCTGTGTAGCACGAAGAAGAAATTTCATTGATTGCTGAAAGGCCTCCAGCTTTCTTCCCGCAGCCTTTTACTGTCACTCACCACCCAACATCTCATAACGATACACCGCCCAGCCCCACTGGTCCCGTTACATGTCTGCATCTAATTCCTAGCAAATCAGCCCGGGACGCGGTTCTATATTTGAGAGTTGTGCTTTAAATGATTGCTGTATGTGAGATTTAATCAAGCAGGAGAATTCAAGAGGCCCAAGTCCTGTTTCTCCTGTGCTAGTTCTCAGATGAATACTATGAAGAACCAGAGAACATTCAATTAATTTTGACAGGGCTTTTTACAAGCATTGCCCCAAAGCAGCTTTCCATTAATCTCACTGGAGCCTCCTAATGAGTGCCACCGAGGGAGACAGGAAGAACCAGGTCTCAAAGGAGAATCCCATTAAGAGCACGAGGAAGAACGACTGATAGGAACCAGAGGTTCTTTCTTATGTTCTTATGACACATTTCCACAGATCTACAGGAAGCATGCTGTACCTAAACCACACTGCGATGGTGTGGAAGTTGCTAAGTTTCCAGTGTATTTCGAGCTTCTGACTCAATTCTCTCCACAGTTTATAGCTGGTCGTCCCAAAACCGCGTCCATGGATTCGAACCGGCGGAGAGTTTTCTGTCAGAGCCGCTTTTGTTACTGTGCTCTTTTATTATTTCTAGTCTTGTTTGAGTGTTTAATGTTTTCTCTGCATTCTTTATCCGTGTGATGAGAACTGAACCCAGAGAACTTGTTAGTGACGTCCTGGACCTACTTCACGAGGAAAATACCCAGCGAAATTTATCTTCAGCCCAGACAGACAGTCGTGCTTGTAATTTGTCAACTTCCCAGTTGTCAGTTTGTATCTCTGTTGTTTGTTACACAGACAGCAAAAAAACCCAATGGCCTCTTTTCGAGTCTGCTGTCGTGAACGTGCCGTCGAGCAGCTCTTGTGTGGCTCAGGTACGGGTCGCTTTATTCAATATAGAAAAACATTTGTTCGTTGTAGCCGTGGAAATGTTGCATTAGGGAGCTTCCTTTGTTTCTAAACCACTGAGAGGAAACCATCCTTCACCGCACACTCTAAAGCTCTAAAGTTCTTCCATTATGTTCTAGCAGTGAAAGCTTTGCATTACCCATAACAGATAAGAAACCGCTGGTATTGACCTGCAGAGTCATTAAACATTCCTGCTCTTCATGAGAAGTACTTTCTCAGTTATCAGCCCGAATCGACTGCATGTTTTTAACAGTGGGGGGTTGAAAATAAACCACATATCTCGTTCTTCAGAGTAAATGATTCAGTGTGGAGAATCTCTTGTGGTCTTCTGTACTGATCCATCAAAAGCATATGATTCCCTCACTTACACACTTATAGAGGCTCTCGGAAACAGATAAACACACCAGCGGGGTTCAACTGCTGCCGCAGAGTGGAAACATTCCACGCACAAAAAACCAAGCTGCCAAAAAAAGCCCATTTGGAACATGTGATGTCACAAAAACCAGCACTTTTACAGATCCCTCATCCACTCCCTCAGCCTAAGGCAGTACAGCCCTGTCCACCCAGGCAAGGGTTGCTTCAGTGGACTCTTTTTTTTGGTAATCAATGGAAAATGCAGGACAGCCAGCCAAAACGAAGGTGATTCAAATAAAAATAAAGTCACAGAAAAAAAAACAAAGAGAGATCGAAAAATGGTCATGTGAAAATGAAAAATCGATGAAAAAAACTACAAAAATGCACAGGAAAAAAGTAGAATATGGGATCTTTAAAATAATCCGTCAGGAACACAGGGAGTGGTCTTTGCTTCCCAGAGCATCTTTGCCCTCATCACTCAGAAATCAGGATCCTTTTATTCTTTCACACCAACTTTGACTAATTTTAGGTATGAGGGGCTTTCTATTTTAAGACCCCGAATGTGGAGCGAGTATCACAGATCAGTTAACCCGCAGTGTTTAATCTCATCTAATCAGTTTAATGGCACTGGAGCAGAGCCGGCTTTTTATAGCCCGGCTTGAAGGAACATGAAGAATTGAACTTGATTTGAATGCCTTCTACTGCTCATTATACGTTCTACATCATACAGCTGGTGAGGTTCCTCCTGAAGGTCTAATTCCCAAAGAAACCATAGAAATGTCTTCATCTTGAGTTCCTCTGCCACTTTGGAGGTATCAGTATTATCTGTCCAGATTTTTGAACAGCCTAAAGAGTCTTAGGATGGTCCATCTGTCACGGCTGGCACGGCAGAGCTGTGCCATGTTTTGACTTCAGTTTTTCTGTTCTGTTTTGTTTTGTTTTCTGACCTTCTGTTTTATACCGGCGTCTGCTGAGGAACTTAAGTTATAGTTATGTATGTAGTCTGTTCTGGTCTGTCTTGTCTCGCGTGCCTGTTCCCTGTTCTGTTCCCCTATTGTGTTCTGTGGTCCTGTCGTCCCTCCATGCCCCTTTACCCACTC
>JBBPDH010000011.1:6815844-6825920 GCA_037974565.1 Clupeocharax schoutedeni | reverse complement strand
TGTACCTGCTATGTTCCCATTGGTTGTGTCTAGTCATGTGTTCCCTCCGCTCCACCTGTGTCCTGTCCAGTCTGTAACGAGTCTGTGTATATATATTGGTTCTTGTCAGTTTCGTGTTATGTCTGCATTGCTTTAGAGTACCCTGTGTTCCCTGTCCCGTTTGCAGTTTCAGTCTATGCCTTGTTTTTGTTTTCGGCCCTCGTGCCAGTTTATTTTAATAAAGATTTCTGAAGATGAAATCCCAGTCTCGTCGCTCCTGTGCTTCCACACAGGCGAGCTCCGCGGCTGGGTCTTGCGACCCTCCGCGTGACACCATCTTTGACCTTTTCTGACATTCCTGGAGATAGACCCATAAAGGAACCACTTTTGTTCACATAAAAAAAATAAAAAGCATTTTTTAAAAAAAAAGAACTTTCAAATTATGTACATTTCTACACCATCTACAGGCTATGTTTACACTCATGGTCTTGGTGCTATGAAAGGCTCTTCAAAGAAACATATACAGGTGTTCTTTCATGAAGAACCATCTAATCAGGTCAAAGCTCCTTTGAGTTGTCCTTGAAGAAGACGTTTTGGACACCAACAAAGAACTCATGTGAATTTTATGGTTCTTTAGGTTTTCAATGCCTTCACCAGTGAACCTTCTGTGAAGGCAACCATTTTGTAAGTTCAGACCACACCTTCCACACTCTTGTTCTGAAACTCTGCTGTAAGCCAGAAGTCTAAAGAACCATCATGTGATTATGTGGATGTTTAAAAGGTTCTCAAAAATCTTAAAGATAGTGTTCCATGATCCATGGCATCGCTCAAAGACGCTAAAGAGCGTATCTCTGTTCCTTGATAAACAAACATGAACTTTCGACGAACAGGGAAATAAAAACAGTTCCTGGTTGTGGAGTGTTCGGGCCCTGCTGGATCATGCATTATTTCTCCACAGCTCGGAGATGTACCGCATGCGCTGACGTGTAACTCCATCTGTCGGGGCAAATAGCCATGCATTATTTACGGTGCCCATGTCCCACCTATCAGTTGTACATATGCAGCCCTGACTCAGGACTGCGGCGGCTCGAGCCTCATTAGCATCCCGGCTCTCTGTTGGATCACTGTCGGATCCACGAATGCTGTTGGACACGTTTATATTGCACAGCTTTGAAAGACACGTCAGCGGCTAATGGCCTGATTTATTCTGAGAGACGGGCCGCTGTCATGCAAACGCGGACGTGTGTCAGTCCAGCTTAGACTCGAGATCAAGATCAAGCACGTGGGAGGCATTTCATTTCAGACGTGGTCGACAGGATGGAACAGCCCAAAGAGAACACTTCCATCCCACAAAACAGGGTCATTATTTCTTTTGATTGGCCTGTCACTGCTTTATCGATTTCAGACTCGTCTGCTTTAAGGTGAGGCGTGTGGACGCCACTGCCATTGGTCAGGACCTTGGCTGCTTGTGGCACACGTGTATCATCTCAGATTTCCAATACGAAGATGATTAAATTGGTCCCCTATGCACTATTGATCACAGCATGTCTTCTTCACAATAGTAACAGTCACTTGCAGAAGGAGGACATAGGTGCTCAAGTACCTGCCACTTTGGGTATAGTATCCTTTTATGAAGGCTAATTCGTCCCTATCGACAAAAAATGTAGTTTGGTTTCATTGCTAAGACGCACCACCCTTCACCCACTGGTTACACCAGATTAGCTCAGAGTAAATCAACAAGTCATACTGGGTAACCTGTGAGTCGCTTTGACGTGTCTAAATAAAAAAAAATAAAAAAAACAGCATTTGTGTTCTTCAGTAATGTTAATGTTTACATATATTTCCCACCGAGGATGAAAAAGCAGAAATTCTTTTGTTATGTGTGAAAACTAGTGCTTAAGGAAGATAAAGAGAAAAAAAAAAAATCCATCCTCTTCTACCATAGTTTTTATAACTCTTTGAGACACCGTTAAAAATCAGTTGTTTATCTTTATCTGAGATCTGGGCTTGTAGAAGAGTTGGATGCTCTACTTAACCTCGGAGCGCCGGGGCACACAAATGTAAAAAGGCAGCATTAGTATGCCATAGGTTTTCTTCCGTAATATATACTTTTGGTCAGCGCTAATGTAAACAGTTTTGGGTTTTACTGATTTTTACTGAATGAAGAATTTCCCCACTGTGGGATTAATAAAGTCTACCTAATCTAACATATGTTACTGTAAAATACAGAAAATAAAGACAGAAAATTCTGTGTGTATGGAAGAATTTTGTCCCGGTGTATTAATGTATTGCATACATAGAGCTCTAGAATTGCATTTGCATGTCTGTAGCACTGCTAAAACAAACCTAACAAAAAACTGCTGCACTAGAACAGCCAGTCCCCTCTGCTATAGTAGGGCTGTCCTGCTGCTGTATAGATGGAGGAGCTATAGATGAGTTTCTGGCTGAAAGACAAGGCTCCCCTGCCCACTGAGATAACGGTGACAGAGAGCAGAGCCAGGGTAGTCCAGCATGCTCTGGGCCCAAGATAACGCCAGAGATGGTCATTCATATTGGACAAATCTGTTTATAATGGCTGAATGGTGTCCTGCTACTGCAACCTGCCCTGCGACGAGTAGACCTTTATGAATTGTATGAAGAATGAATGCTTGAAAGCACTGGAGGACAAGAAGAAATCGCCCTGTGTTCTGAGACCTCCCTTTGACTGTGATTGGTCCTAATCACCACATTGTTTGTTCTGAGACCTCCTCCTGACTGTAAATAGTCTAAATTGTAGCATAATTTGTTCTGAGATCTCCCTTAATTGTGGTTGGTCCAATTTATCATACTATTTGTTTTGAGATCTCCCTTAACTGTGATTGGTCCTGATTCTTATATTGTTTGTTCTGAGACCTCCCCCCTGTCTACTATTGGTCCTAATCACCACCTCACTTGTTCTGAGACCTCTCCCTGACTTTGATTAGCGCTATTCTCTACATTGTTTGCTCTGAGACCTATTCCTGACTGTGATTGGTCCTAACTGCAGCGTAATTTGTTCTGAGATCTCCCTCATTTGTGGTTGGTCCTAATTACTCGTTTGTTTTGAGACCTGATTTTCATCTGTCAGGCTTGTTAACGCACATTCTTATAACATCTCCCACTCTTAGATTGCATTCCTGGAGGGCCTGTGTCCAGCCCAGCCCAGTCATTTCTCTCAACCACTAACAGAAGCAAACGAACAGGTTAAATGAACCAAAAATGAAGAACCCTGAAAAACACCATTGTGTTCTTTGTTGGTGATAGTTCAATCTCATTTAATTCTCAGGTTGTTTGAAGCATGCGGTTGATTTTGGCAGGCCTTCACCATCGGTGGCTTTCTGTCATTATGGATAAAGTGAGTTCCATTAATATTTCATTACAACTGAGCCTCCACCCAGAATGAAAGATATTTAAAAGTTTTGCTTGAAAGTTCAGGTTAACGATGAACTAAAAGTTGTACTGACAGAGCAGCAGAACCTTGAAAGCTTTTCAGAGAGCCGAATTCCACAGAACAAAGCCCCTCTGATGCGATCCTCCGAGTTAAGGCTTTAATGAAATGCCTTTATTTGGTCTGCATGACTGAAATTACAGACGGCAACTCGGGTAATGGCACAACCAGCGCAATTAGCGCTTATCACAGCCTGGGGCCCCGCGTCCTATTATAAGAATAATTAGGGTGAATCTAATATCGGGGCCGAGCGGCTCGACGTGTCTTCACCAAGGCGCGAGTAACAAAGACATGGACTCGTTTTTAAACCTGTGCATGCTTCTAGAGTGCATCTCCATGCTTTCTGCATCGCATGGTGTCATGCACACCATTACAGATAAGAGATCATCGCCCCTGAGGAGCCGCTCTCGCTGCGGTTCTCAGCCTTGGCCGCTTCTTTCGAACACTTGTGGAGAAGCCAGTCTCTCAGAACTGCTTGTCCTTCAGTTTCACAACTTGACAGCAAAATCTTTCATGTGAGGTTTGGAGCCTCGCAAGCAACTTTATTCAAAACCTCCTAAAGCGCCCACTTTTACAAAAACAAAAAGACACTAAAAAGCAAAAAAAAAAAAGGGCTCACTGTCAAACCTAAAGCAGGAGAGGAACAGAATAAGAGGGAAATGAAAAAGAGGAGGGAAGCAGAGCAAAAAGGAAAGTATTTTTTCCATAATGCATCAAGCGCTGACACAGCAGCGTCTTTGTACCATCAACAGACGTCAGAGAGATTCAGACAGATTTAAAGAGGGACCCTAAAAAAAAAGACTTCCATCAAGTCCTTTGATTTGTCAGTCTTTCATTTATACACCTCATACTGATGGAGGACAAGCCCTTTAAGAAAGTCTCACCAGCAGAAAAACTAACAGACAAATACGGAAACACAAACAAAATTCCAAATCCGGCAGCTTGCAGTAAGGCCACTCATTGAGCTCTTAGCTGTAAGGACCCGTGACGAGACTGGAGCTCGATCTCACAGCCTTGCTCAATTTGGGACGATGGGACAGTTCTCCATTACTAGTCATCTGTTAGAACTGGTAGTCAGTGTTCTCCTGCAAGCATGTTGAGCCTAGTGGTAGTTTGAGAACATGCAGAGGAGCGTCAGGTGTCTTGGAGGAAGCATGTGCTTGGCTTTACTTTCCAAGAAGGTGCTTAGAATCACATGAGTCAACAGTCCTAGCTAGTAGGGGGCAGGTGGGGGGACTGACCACAACACAATTAGGGGAAAAGAAAAATGCTTGGATGTTTTTGTCAGCTATTATTAATATGTGCGCCTCGTTAACTGTTAATCAGTGGAACAGATGTCCAATTAAGCCAATTAAGTGTGTTGATGGTGGGGTGGGACTAAACTGGCAAATGTCCAATTAACTCCAGATGTTATTTCACGGTTCTGATTTCTTTGTAGTCACTGCAAAATGCCAAAACCAAACATAAATGTCTATCAATATGTATACACACACACACACACACACACAGGAAGAGTGTGTTTAGTATCAGTAGTGACCATCCAGCTCAGACAATCAGAGGCTTTATTTCAGTGCATCAGACTTAAACAAGGTATGGGTTCAAAAGTGAGTGCAAAATGATTAAAAACATAGTTACGGCAGGATTTACAGACAACTCCAGAGTTCTAGGTGTTTCAGGTGATGAGCGACGGCTGGAAGGACACGCTGCGTTCCGCACGGTCATCACAGACAGAGAGCCTCTCTCTGAATGGGAAAGTTTGATCAAAGCGGGTTTGCTTCGTCCTTGGCTGTTTGTATCAGAGAATATAAATAATAAAAAATAACACGTGTGGAAAAATCAACCCCTGCCCCCAGCGTGGGTTCTTTTATTTAAAAAGGTCCCCTGTAGTGAAATTCCACTAGACTGCAGCCCTCCAGCGCAGGATACCAGAGAAGCGTCAGAGTCGGGCTTTGGTCCGGGTCACTTTAAAAAAAAAAAAAAACAACAAAAAAACAAAAGTAATAAAAAAGAGCTCTGACAGTGAATTGTCCGCCGATTAAAGTTTAAATAGGCAGACGAATAAACTATGAAATACTAATTCATGAGCTGCAGGCAGGGGGAGTCGCTCAAGTATTCCAGGAGCGTGGTCAGAAGATGTGCTTGAGGTGTTTGATGCCGTAGGTCTTGAAGAACACCAGCAGGATGAGGGTCCACAGGCCCAGGATGAAGCCGTCAGGAGGATGCCAGTCTTTCTGCTTGGGTTTCTGTGGAGGACAGGAGGAGGAAGAGGAGGCTTACTGAACATCGCCTTCAACACATCAAAGTAAAAACTAACTACAGAGAGAGGGAGAGAGAGACAGAGAGAGAGAGAGAGAGAGAGACAGAGAGAGACAGAGCGAGAGAGAGAGAGACAGAGAAACAGAGAGAACGAGAGAGGGAGAGAGAGAGACAGTGAGAGAGAGACAGAGCGAGAGAGAGCGAGAGACAGAGAAACAGAGAGAGAACGAGAGAGAGAACGAGAGAGAGAGAGACAGAGCGAGAGAGAGAGAGAGAGAGAGGGAGAGAGAGACAGTGTGAGAGAGAGAGGGAGTGTGAGAGCGACAGAGAGAGTGAGAGAGAGACAGAGCGAGAGAGAGAGAGAGAGAGAGAGAGAGAGACAGAGCGGGAGAGAGAGGGAGAGTGAGAGTGACAGAGAGAGTGAGAGAGAGACAGAGAGAGACAGAGCGAGAGAGAGAGAGAGAGAGGGAGAGAGAGACAGAGCGGGAGAGAGAGGGAGTGTGAGAGCGACAGAGAGAGCGAGAGACAGAGCGAGAGAGAGAGAGAGAGAGAGAGTGACAGAGAGAGAGTGAGAGAGAGACAGAGCAAGAGAGAGAGACAGAGCGAGACAGGAAGGAAGGAAGGACCATAGTGAAAAAAACAAATATAGAAGAAAAAATAAACAGAAGTAAAATAACAGAAATAAATGTGAACTAAAAACAGTGAAAAAGGATTTAGGCGTCTCTGCTCTTGTGTACAGATGAACGAAGGGATGGATGGAAGGTTGTATGAATAGAAACAGAAAGGAGGGACATGTCCCCCTGTTGGTGTTTGTCCATTTACTGCCACACCACTCTGTGTATGGATATTATACTTTTAAATCACCCCCCATTAAACATGCACCAGTGGAGGTGCATTTATATGCTAATGAGCTCCAAATATTCTACAGAGAAGACTTTAACCTCCACAAAGGAAAGTCCTCATAACTTTTCCAATTACATTAGTGCCAGGACACCAGACTACCTCCTTAAACACCTTTCGTGCACACTGGGGCGGCCGAGAATGTCTGTGAAGGTGGGTCGTCATTATCTGGCCGTCCGTGGCGAGTGGGGTACGGGACAGAGGAGGCGGACCCAGAGATCTGAGGTTTTATTTGACTTCTATTTTAGACTTTATATTTTACATCAACACCTGAAACAAAGTGACTTCTGGGTTCAGAACGGCCTCATCCCTTTTTGCGAGGACCTATCAAAAATAAGACCTTTTTTCTCCCGGTTATTGCTTTTGTAGTGTGTGGAAGTGTGTCACTATTGTTTTATACACTATTGACCAACACTGGATTCAAAATTCCAAACAAAAACAAAGTGTGTGTGCAGAGCAGAGCAGAGTGTGCGAGAATCAGGAGTGAAGTTGTGTGTGGTGGGTGCACACACACACGCACTTTAACCTGTTAGCCTGTAGGTCAGCCTAGTTGAAGTCTAGGAAATTAGTCGGTGGCACCTGGGTTTCAGCAAAACCAGTTTTTTTGTTGGTTGCTGAAATGTCACTGATAAATTCCATTCGTTTTTAGTAAGTTGGAACATTAATAACCAAATAATAACTGGAAATTCACCAAAAAGACCACTTTTCCCAAGTGCCAGGAGTGCAGAACGGAAGCCCGGCCGTTGGATGCCGTTTCAGGGGGTCAGTGTTCTTGCGGAGGGTGCAGACGAGGGCAGAAAGAGTCAACCTGCGAGGCTGAGAGGGAATGAAAGCTGCGCACAGCGATCCTTCATGCCTGACTGATCCAGACGTGATGGAGTGAGTCTGACAGACAGCTCTGCCTGCCGGCATGAGAGTCCTGACGAGTCCAAAATCAGCCTTTATGTAACAGCAGCATTGACTCGCAGACGGGAGGTTTTATGATGCTGTCAGAGAGGCCGCTGCCTGGGAGAGCAGGCCGGGGTGATAAAACTACATCGGTAATAATGGAATTCAAACATGTAATATTCGCTAAAACAACCACTCAGGGTGCTCCGGACCTCAGCAAAGGCTAGACGTTTTTCAGCATCCTCCTACAAGACCATGAGACCCAGCACCAGAGAGGCCTACTGAGCTGGCTGAGCGTCCCTAGACAAAAAAAGTGGGCGTGGCTTACATGATTTTGCCTTGCCCACTGGTGCATGGTGATGTCACAATATCACAAAGTTTAGTTTTACACCCTAATTGACATCACCATGCACCAGTGGGCAGGGCAGACTCATATAAACCACGCCCACCTATCGCTGAACTGACTAAGATGATGCCGTTTGTCGCAGCACATGACATCGTGATATGCGTCAGGACTTAAAGAATAGAGCCCTGTCCAACTGCATGCGTTACTACCAGAACATAATCGGTCCTGTTTGATTAGCTTTAATAAAAAATAACCCTTTTCAAACAATAACACCTGATAAAATTACACATTTCCAATCAATAACTGAAGTGTTAAAAATGAGTGGGTGTTTCAGACGGTCATTACAATTCAAAGCAAGATTATAAAGATATGGTCATATTCAGGATGATATCTCTATAATATCAAGACAGAGTGTGACAGATTCACAGACATGGTCACATTTCGCTGGGCACAGTTCCTTAAAAAGGAACTTTGGATTTTTAAACAAAAAAATAACTGATCTATTAAATGTTTTATTTATTTATTTTTAAAAAATGTACAAAAAAATATTGCCCTCTTTCACACCAAATGGAGTCAATCAGCCAAAACATGTTTGGAGGCTGAAGTTTGCTACTATACTTCAAAGCTTTTGCAATCCCTGACCATAAAAACAGTATGACAGTACTGGATAAAGCACAGCTGCATTACCAACAAGACTGACTGTGAGATACATAGCTGTTACAGATAATAAAGTGCAGGTGATACATGAATGTAAGAAGTACATATATGAACTATATGAGGCTGCGTATTAATGTGAATATGAACACAATGTTAATAGAATATAAATAAGAGTCACTCGCGATACTTGGTTATGATTCGCTTGGCTTTAATAACATTGTTGACCCACTCAGGTAAGGATTAATGTTTTACATTCCTGTCAATTAACCTCATGACTCACGTTCAAACAGAACACTGACACTTCCAGAGAGACTGCTGCACTGTCCCAGACTGGGACACTGACACTGACCAGTGAAATCACCCCAAAGTAGAGCAGAAGATGAAATACAGAAACAGGCTCCTTCATGAAAGAGTGGGCGAAAATGCCCACGGCTGCATGCAAGAGTCCACCCTCCGGAAGAAATACGGCACTTTTTTGGCCAAATTTGAGAGCGCAATCCTTTTCACCGAGCCTAAAAGCACTGGGAAGCGTTAAATGTGCCATAACCTTTTATTTTCAAGGCCACCTTTATGGTGCATTCCGCCCTTAAACATTTATTGTGCACAAAAGTCTGGAGGATGGGTAGTTATTTTCACTTAAAAAAAAAACAAACAACAAAACATGTCAGGAAACCAAGGGCACATGACTACAACTCCAGAAACTGGTGTAACCCTGACCTGACGGAACGGATGGGGTGAAATTCAAGCATTTTCAAGCATCTGCTGAGCTTGCATTTGTCCATGACCGTGTCTGAAATCACGCACAGATTTAGTGTGTAGTGCGCACTGAGCACTTCCCTCTGTAGTGCACACTGCCGAGGGACAGTGCTGTCCTAAATGGAACGTTTTGCACTTAGCGGAAGTGTCTGACGAACTTTCTCCAGCCGGTTATACTGCAGTGTACATCAGTAAAATAACTTTATGAACGTTACTCACATTTATACGGAACAGTTGCCTCCACTTGGGCTTGCATTTCACTGTTGGCCGCCACTATCTAACTCCGAAAACTTGTTGAAAGTCCCTCCATGCTTCCCCCCACCCCCCCTCTCGTCCAGGAAATAATGTCTCGTCTCGTTTTAGCCAACAAAAATGAAGACATGTCACATGACCAGCCTTTATGTCTCGTTTTTGTCACATGATAAATGTCCGTAGACAACGATATTTAGTCATAATTTTTGTTGATGAATGCAACACTAGCTCCTCTTTATTTGGCTGTTTTCAGTGCACCATCCGGGTGCTTTCAGTGCACTGAATATTAGCTTAGTTGCTAGTGTGAACACACTATGCCCTAAAATCGGACACACCGGAAGTGTATCGACGGCAGAAACCGAGGAGCGAGTCTATTTGGTTTACAGGTCTCCTGCTTTCAGGGTACGGGGACCTCTGCTTTAATATCGCTTTCCATCAGCAGAGGTGACTACTCCAGATCTTAGCTCACCTCAGTGTGAGTCATGAGTTCACCCTCATTCAGCCACACACACACACACACACACACACACACACACACACACACACACACACACACACACACACACACACACACAC
>JBBPDH010000011.1:6746043-6764004 GCA_037974565.1 Clupeocharax schoutedeni | reverse complement strand
GCTATTCATGAGTGGGGCCAAGTAAAATATATTATTTCAAATTATATATTGTGCATTGTTTGAATGCTAAATAAACATGTTAATAGTTTTGTAAAAGATTCTTGTAATAATTTTTAACTTTTTTTTTTTTGTTTTCGGTCTTGGTTTTCGGGCCAAGCGTTTCCCCGTTTTCGGTCCAAAAAAATCCTTTCGGTGCATCACTAGTTCTGGCCCATGTTTAGTACTGAATAATTAATGTATGCTTTTGCAGGTTGTGTGTGTAGTTTTTGATAACACACAAAGTGGCACAACACTGAGGTATAAACCCCAGGATTAGATTTAAGATTCTTTGTCAAGTAGTTATATGAAGTACAGTATGTAGTGAAATGAAGCCCTGATTGTGCCAATATAATTGCAATAGCTTAGAGAAAATGAAATGCTAGAACCAAGACTACATAGTGACTGTAGATATATATGTACATATATTTGTTAAAATTAACTGTGAGCAAACAAAACCAAACCTGCATTTTGAGAGATTTTTGGTGCCTGAAAATATTAATGTATCTCAGTTGTGTAGTTTGTATTTGTGATCTGATGGCTTTGTGTACTTGCAGATCATTCACGTGGTCTCTCCTGTTCCTTTCCTTTCACAGACCAACCAGAAACAAAGAAAGTGGCTCCAAGTGATCGTAAGTCTTGATCTATTTCATCTAGTTTCTTTCCGCTTTAGTCAGTGAATCGTTAAAAGTAATGTGTTGGCCTGGTTGGTGGCCTGCGAACTGAATTGGACATGAACAAATCTCAGAGTCTAAATTCTGCAAGAGGGGGTGCTGTTGGCACCCAGTGGTCTTAAATCTAGATCGTCAAAACAGTTAAAGGGTATACCATCGGAATAGGTGTGTAGAAGAGTGCTGTAGCACATTGTGGTATTCTAGCTTATAATTAAGTAAATGTATTTTAAAAACCTTCTTTGTAAAAACTGCTGTGATTGGCTGTGAGAAGTCCATGAAATTACTTGCTAAAATGAGAAGCACAGATTTTGCAACATGATATTTCAATGACTTAACAAAGATTTGTCCTACAACTCCCTTTCAGTCATGTTGAGTTGGCCCAATGGGGACAATTTATACACTTGTTTTACCAGAGGATCAAAATTAAACCTAAGCCAGTACTGAGGGAATTTCTAATAGTGGTTTTCCATTGGAACTGGTTTAGTCTAAGACTGGTCGTAATCTGAGAAACTGGAATTTTATTTACACATTACGTATTTTTCTGATCACCAGATTTCAAATAACTGCTGTGTTTTTTCAAACGACTGCCTCATTTTTGTTTTGTTTAATTTGTTTTGTGTAACTTCGTAACTTGTTTGTTTTTTCTAGCCTTTTCCTCTGTGATGGGAGGAATGGGTGGAATGGGTGGTCTTCCAAGGTATTCTATTTTTGTTTTCCCTTTTTTCCTTAATTTTACTGTGTATTTCTATCACGAATCAGATGTTTCCACTTTGTCCTTTTCGCATTCCGACTCATGTCACAGTTGTTTTGTTCCTTTTCTCAGGCCTACATCAGAAGAGTTCAAGGTTCCAGATGGCATGGTCGGCTTCAGTAAGTGGATCCTGGGAGACGTTGCCATTTCTTTGATCATTTATTCTGTAACACTTCGCTGAATTTTAATTTTAAATGTCTGCAGTTATTGGGCGAGGAGGAGAGCAGATATCGAGAATACAGCAGGAATCTGGATGTAAGATACAGATTGCTCCAGGTGGGGTGACGCATTCATTTGAATTGAGCCATGTTCATTATTTTTTGCTTGTGGGGCTGTAAAGAGAATGTTTTTTTTTTTTCTTCTTCTTCTTCCTTGCAGACAGTGGTGGTTTGCCTGAAAGGTCTGTGATGTTAACTGGCTCTCCAGATTCAATCCAGTGAGTACCTGCATACACTGAGTTCACAAAAATGGTCACTTATGACTTACATTTTGGAGTGGCCTGTCTCGATAAAGGGAGTAATCAGGTTTTGTGCTCTGTAGGACTGCAAAGAGGTTATTGACAGAGATTGTAGAGAAAGGTAGGCCCACTCCATCATTTCACCATAATGAAGGTCCAGGAGCTTCAGTTCAAGAGATAATGGTCCCTGCGTCCAAGGCTGGCCTGGTCATTGGCAAAGGAGGAGAGACAATCAAGCAGTTACAGGTGAGGCATTATGGGTGTATTGCATACACGTTTCCTTCCTTTTCTTTCTTGCTGTTGGTGTTTTTTTTTTGTTTGTTTTATTTTTAAGGTTATAGGCCAAAACCATTTGAGAACTATGGTAAATCGATGTCACCTGATCATTGTTTATCCGTTTAAACTAAACTGTGATGGACCTTTTTAAACATGAAATTCTTCTGACATCTAGCTTTTATCACATCTGCAAACATTTCAGAACCAACAAGTTTCTTTGAAATTAAACATTTCACTTGAAACCAATCTGAAAGACTCATTTACATCTTAATGGCTGGACTGTTTCTCTTTTTCCTGTATTTAATATATATATTTTTTTTTAATGACAGGAGCGTGCTGGAGTCAAAATGGTTATGATACAGGACGGGCCACAAAACACAGGGGCAGATAAACCACTCAGGATTTCTGGAGATCCGTTTAAAGTTCAGGTGAGTGCACCATAGTCTAGAATGATGCCTGTGTTCTTAAATTTGTAGATCTAGACTCAGATTTGTTTTCTTTATCACTTCAATAGTAAGTACAGATATGAAAACTGCAGTGCTGTTCTGAACAATCTTGATAGTGTGTAATATTTGGAAACCGCAAAGTCATTCAAGTGTTAAGTCGGCAAAATTAACATCTTGCAGCAAGCCAAGGAGATGGTGATGGAACTGATAAGAGACCAAGGCTTCCGAGAGCAGCGAGGCGAATACGGTTCCAGGATGGGAGGAGGAGGAGGAGGAGGAGGAGGCGGCGGTGGTGGTGGAGGAGATGGTCTGGATGTAAGTTTGGCCAAAGGTCTGAGCTTGACAAAAGTATCATTAGGGCTGTTTAATTGTTCAGTGTTTAACTATTCTGTGGGGTGCTCCTCTCCTAGGTCCCGGTGCCACGGTTTGCTGTGGGGATTGTGATTGGCAGGAACGGAGAAATGATCAAAAAGATTCAGAACGACACTGGTGTTCGGATTCAGTTTAAACCAGGTGATTAAGAGCTGTCTTTGATGCCTTCAAAATACAAATTGTGCGAATGTTATCTATTGTCGGGGCCAATATTTAACTATTGTCGACTTATTTATTGTTTTTGATGTTCTTGGCACAAGTAGCCATCAACCTTTTTGCTTACCTCCCCTGCAGATGATGGCAGCACACCAGATAGGATAGCGCAGATCATGGGGCCTCCTGACCGGGCGCAGCACGCCGCTGAGATTATCTCCGACCTTTTGCGAAGTGTCCAGACTGGGGGTCCTCCAGGACACGGGGGTGGGGGCCGAGGCCGGGGCCGTGGACAAGGCAACTGGAACATGGGTCCCCCAGGAGGTCTGCAGGAGTTTTCCTTCACAGTCCCTACCATGAAGACCGGTCTCATTATTGGAAAAGGTCAGTCCGGATATCATGCTTTAAGTCTGCGGCAGTGCCATGAGTGTTCTTGTTCTCATGTTTTTCATATTTTTTTTGTTCTGAAAGCCCTGTATCTTTATTACTGTAAAGATATTACTTTATTTCCTGCTTATACCAAAGAAAACATGTGCATGAATTACATTGGAGTCTGTATAGGGTTAACCATGGTATTTACATTCTAGCACTGCAGGAGTTCAGTGTAAACTGCACAATATGGATACGGGGTTAACTTTACATTTTCTTAAATGAAGTTTAAAATGAAAGGAAAGTGTTTTGGCAGCATATTTGGGGGCATATATAGGGTTGACACTAGTAAAAGTAGGCATTTTACAATTTATTTTTTTACCCACATCATAACATTGCATTGTTTTCACTTTGCTCCTGGAATGTAACCCAAACGAGCGTTTACTGTACTTTGCTGTGTAGTTTGTTACATGGTGCATTTGATCTCTTTACAGGGGGTGAGACCATCAAGGGCATAAGTCAGCAGTCTGGTGCCAGGATAGAACTGCAGAGGAATCCTCCACCCAACGCAGACCCTAACATAAAGATGTTCACAGTGCGTGGAACACCGCAGCAAATCGACTATGCCAGACAGCTGGTTGAGGAGAAGATTGGAGTGAGTGTGCACCTATAAAGATGTAATTTAAGCAGTTTGTGGGCCACGAAGTTGTGTAAACAGTTCATTAAATTGTTCTTTTCTGTTCAGGGTCCAGTCAGTCCTATGGGTGGTCCTCATGGCCCACCTGGTCCCCACGGAGGCCCAGCACCCCATGGCCCACCGGGTCCACCAGGGCCACCTGCACCCATGGGACCCTACAATCCTGGACCATACAACCAGGGACCGCCTGGGCCACAGTAAGAGCATCTACTGTCTTTTGGTCAGACTGTACATATATACATACTAAAACATGGTTAAAGACTGGCCAATATTACTTTGATCAATGTTAATGTGCAGATGGGTGTAGCACAGTATGTAGAAACCTAAATGAATTACAAGCATTTTCACATCAGACGAGTAGACAACATACTTAAAATAACACCCTTCATATAAATAATGATATTTTAAGTAATTTTTCTATAAAGTATCTAAATTAATATATTCTTTTACATTTGCAGTGGTCCTCCTGGGCCATACCAACCTCAGGGCTGGGGCAACGGGTACCCACACTGGCAGCAAGGTCAACCAGATCCCAGTAAGTCCTAAAATTCAGTGAGATAATACAGTCTTGTCACTGTGCATGATTTCTTTTTAAACATGTGAGGATGACAGATCAAATAGAGCCATTACAGGATAGATGTTTATATCCTGAGATGATGTCTGTGTTGTAGATAAAGCAGCAGCCGATGCTAACGCAGCAGCATGGGCAGCCTATTACGCTCAATATCAGCAGCAGCCTCAGGCCCCGATGACACCCACCACTGCAGCTCCAGGAACCACACAGGCCAATGGACAAGGTTGACATCACATTTCTGTTCTTCCACCCAATTTTGAAGCCCTTTAGACTTTCAGGCATACTCTACACTGTAGCAAATAGCACTTTTGCTATATGAGAGTATATGTTCAGTTCCTGAAGATGGCTACTCCATTTCCTTAGTTTTTGTTGGCAAAGGGCAAGTTCTGAGACACCTTAGACCTCTTTGGGTCAATGGCAGGCTTTCTGCAGGATGGTTCTCAATCATATTGTACCATTTTTAACAGGTGACCCGCAGGCTCCAGGTCAGACTGGACAGGCAGATTACACCAAGGCCTGGGAGGAATATTACAAGAAATTGGGTATAAATATTTTGCCAACCGTAGCTTCAGATTCTCATCCTAGGGCCCAGCCTAAACAGCAACGGGGACTTGAATGGCCTCTCACTGCTGCTCACCATGCAGAGCGTTATTTAGTTGCCTTTAATTAGAGATATGGAGTTTGCCAAAGGGGTTAGTTTCGCAGGTCGATTCAAGTCCTGCTGTTTAGACTGTGGTATCTTTTCTCAGGCAGGTCAGACTGATATAGGTATAAAACAGCATATGCGCCAGTGCTTCAGCTGTATCTGGCTTTTATACATGTTGACGACGATCGGTGTGTAAATAATGTAAATTTATTAGCTTGGTTTAAATAGTGTTTTGCTGCTTGTATTTCAAATATTTTAGGTGTAACTGGGTAAAAAAATTGCAATATTTCTCTCAGGTCAACAAGGACAGCAGCCACAGGATTACACCAAGGCATGGGAGGAGTACTATAAGAAACAAGGTAAGCGATGTAGAGGCATGAGAGGTACTGAGGTGGGCGGCCACGTTTGTCTTACGGCCCTCTACGGTAGAGCTGCTGTAAAAAGGTGTGCCCTAGAACAAACCAGCGGGTTTCTGTCCCAGCACTAGGAGGTAGTGTGGCTGAGATCGTTCCCCCGCTAACAAACCAGAGCGCTGCACTGATTTAGAGGATGTAGTTCCAAAATATCAAAATGTCAACTGATAACAGTTTTTGATTTCACGCTTTAGTATAAGAACACAGACTTTGTGACCAGTTATCAACGATTGTTAATAGTAAGGTTTGCAAAAACTGGTGGGGGCCTAGTAGGTAGGATACTTGTCTCTGGGCCAAGAGGGCATGGGTTCGAATCCTACCTTCAACAAACCACCACTGGGTTCCTGAGCAAGACCCGTAACCCCGAAGTTGCTCCAGGGAGACTGCCAACTGTAGTTAAGGAATGGTAGTTACTTTTGATAAAAACATTTGCTAAATGATGTAAATGTAATCTTTATTAAAATGTGGCTAATAACATGGATAACTGCAATGGTTGCATTTTCTTTCTAAATTTGAGTTTTGTCTTCAAATTAGTATCTTAGCTTGACAATGACTTCCAATGAATATTGCTATTTCACATGTGACCTGTCGATTTGTATTATGGATGTTGCAGGTCAAGCCGCCCCACAGGCGGCTGCGGCAGGTGCCTCTCAGCCTGGAGGGCAGCCGGACTACAGTGCTGCCTGGGCCGAATATTATCGGCAGCAAGCGGCCTATTACGGCCAGAGTGGCTCACAGCCCATGGGAGCGGCACCACAGCCCCAACAGGTATGATCCTCATGGCGTTACTACCGCACCATATTCCTTTTTCTTTTTTTTTAGTTGTGTGTCTGTGGGGTAAGCCCCATCAACACCACCCCTCCTTTAATATTTTCCTCCACAGCTTCAGCAGGCTTCCAGGCAGTGAAGTGAAGACCTTAACCCAATGTTTCCCTCCCAAAACAGGCCTCTTTTTCTTTTTATTTGGGGCATGGGGTGGAGGGGGGGTTGGGGGGAGTGTGTCAGTGTTTCTGCTCTTAACACGTTGTGTATTTATGTATTTCTTCTACACAGGGCCAGTAATGCGAAGTGGACATAAAGTAAATGCTACATTGTCGAAAAAGTCCTTTATTAAATGTTTGGATGCAGACGCCTTGATGAAGATCTTAATTTCCTTGGTTTGTGTTAAACTAGATTGCAAAAATGGCTCCGGATTCAAAGTTACTTTTTTTTTTTATTACTTTTTTTTCCCCCCTCACTTGTACAAATGAACGGTATGTTTTTAGTGGGGTAATATTGGTCATTCCAGCTCCTGTATCTCATGTAGTTAGCGCTCATGTCTATAAACTATAGTCTCTTCTTTTCCTTGTAAATCATCTCAGTTTTAAAATGATATGCCTGTTGTGTTTTTTGCAATAAAACAAAATGAAACCTCCTGTGTTGGTAAGTGGGACGGCAAAGGTGGGAAAGAGAACTTGTGTAATTTTTTTTTTGTCTGTGACCATGTGTTGGGGAGGGAGGGGTTAAACATTTGCCATGGTGTTCAGACCTCTGTCCTCTTACTCTTTCTCTCTTTTGTCTCTCTCTCTCTCTCTCTTCACTTTTTGTCTTTATTTTGATTCCTGGTCTCATTTTGGATTTGACAAACAAGTTGCTTTCTTGATGCATGGGTCTAGTCCTGTTTTTATACCGCTTTTTTTTTTTTTTTTACCGGTAACTGCTACGGTTGTAGGATTAGACAGGTGTATCTGAGGGAAGGTGGCTTGCTGTTGGTGAGGTATGTGACTCAAATTGCATTGACTGCTTGCTCAGTTCTAAGATGGTGTGATTTGTACTGTACTGTTCCCAAGTGTGCTGACTTGAGGTAGCGTGCACTGTTCATAATGTGAGAAATTTCCCCCTCACAGGCAAGTTTAGGACAGCGGCAAGCAAGTATGTCTTTTTGTTGTGCTCTTTTTTGTACCAAAACAGAAAATGTTCCTTTACAATGTGACTGCAGAAATGTTGCTTTTTAGTTGCTCTCTGTGCTTATTTTTTGGGTTTAACAGGGCAGGTGAAATGTGCTCAAATAAGTCATGCATTATTAAATTGTCCCCCACCTCCTTTCCCCATTTTTAAAAATACGTCAGTTTTTTAAAAAAATCGATGCATATATATCTGCTGGCATTTCTCTTGCGATTAAAAAGCTCAAATGCCAAGGTACCCTTATTTTTTGTTGCTCTGCCATTGTGTGTTGGCGTTCCTCCAGCGTAGGCCTGTAAGTGGGTTTTTTAGGGCTGAGGAGCTGTATGCCGTACCGCACCAGTGAAATGAGCCCTCTGCCGTAAGTACAAAAACAATGGCCCCGGTTTCTGTTCTGCTGTCAATGCATTGTCTTTGACTGACTGATACTTAAATGTAGTGCATAAGATTGAAATGTTGAATTCCTTGAATCTGCCATTTTTGTTGTTTTTTGGGGGTAAGTATGTCTGGGCCGCAGTTCGATTTGACATGCGAATTGTTGATATATTTCTCGAGCCTATGACCTTGCCCTGTTCATGATTTGGACTGTTATTTTTTTGCCTCTGTTGCTAGTATGACACAGCAATATTTCCTCTGTTTTTAGTCCCTCTAGAACATGCCATGAAAAACACTGAACTGTGAATAATGTTCCAGTCAGGAAAGCACATGCAACTTGGGCTCTTATCTTTAGCAAAAGAACACTAGTCCTATAAAAGTGCCATCAGTTTGCTGTTTTTTTTGCAAAGTTTTCTTCCATTGTATTCTGTGATCAACTTTATCTTAAATGCAGTTGCTATGTTTTAGGCAGTTTATTGAATTGCAGTATACCAGTATCATTTTTCCAGGCTTTCATAGCTCTGTGAATCGTGTTGCCATTGCTTTTAAACCTGTCAGGCTGTCAAATTGATGCAAATGATTCATTTGACAATGTTGATTGGCACAACAAGCAGTGCAAATGTCTAATTTTGCAGCGTCATCCCAGACCTTAGGTTCTGCTGCATTAACACAGGTAAGCTTAACCTAAAAAACCCCAAGTGTTTGAACCTGTGAATCAGTCTTGATGTATTTTTTTCAACTGAACCTGACTGTGCATTTTTGTCTAAGGATGTAAATGTAGAGAATTTCTAGGCACGTCTTAATGAAATGTCAACATAAGTGTTGAAAGCCCCAGCCCTTGTTGTAGGATGTTCTACCATTGAAATACTGTTTTACTGGCTGACATGTAGCACAGAGTGACTTTTTTTGTCTTGTACACATGCAAAGTTAAGCACATTTTTGTCCTTGCATACGTCTTTGAAATGCCAATTTTGATAATTCGATGCTAACCTGTCCAATGCTTATTCGTTTAGAAATGTTAGTCTGTTGCTAAATCTGTTTTTAGGGATTTTATGATGGCTCAATATATCACTGTAGACCAATGCTGCATGCAGTTGGAATAATTATTTTTTACCAGGGAACTGTCTTAGTAGTTATTTGACTGATTCTGAAGTGTACACCATGTATGAATGCATCACATGTCACTGGTTTAAACCCTGTGCTATTGCTGTTGCCCTTCTGTAGTGCTAATACAAACTGCTGCCTTCATTCTCACTCACAGTGTGGAAGATGCTGCAGGCATAGTGCGTAGAATCAGGTCCTGAGCTAGGTTTGTCCCTATGGAGGAGTCTGAGTCTGTCCCTCCGCTGAACATAGACCGTTCGGGCTCCAGTTTTAAGGTAAAGAAATGTATCCTGAGGAATCTGATTTGCAAAGTGAAATGCTATTCGTTCAGGGCAATTGTTTGATGATATTCTGATAAGCTAGCATTGTCTTAAGATCAGTAACATGCTTATTGAATTGTTGGTGTTGATGAATGGCTTGACCTATTCTGTGATCATTTTCGTGTATATGATTTGCCATTTGCTGATATGAGAGAGGGATTGAAATGTGCACCAATGCTAGATGGTTGGATCATGACCAGGAACTTCCTTTATTTTTGATTGTTTCGCGTAGTATCACAGATTGCTTTATTTGGCAGTTGTTTGGAAAGTTTCTTTGAATTTTGCTGTCCGTTGCTGCATATGTCTTGGTATGCATGCAATATGCTCTTTCCTTCTGAGCAAATTGTTCACAACAGAATTCGAGGGGGTGTAGAAAAGAAGACATAATCGGAGGCTATCTGAGAAAGGGGGAGCATGCCTTAGAGGTAAACACAAATGGTTTCATGTAACTGTTGAAACGTTCTCGAATGTACATTCTTTTTGTTCATTTTGCTGAGAATTGTTAGTATTTTGACTGTTAAGCGTTGTTGACGTGTCCAATAAAATTGTAATGATTGGAAGTCTGGCCTCAAACCTGTTTTTGGGCCTCTTTTGCAGCGGTGTGGCGTAATGAGCAAGGGATCTGTTGCAGTAAATTAACTTCCAGTGTCACTCATGCTTACGCTTAAATTGTAGTGTGCAAAACTTTATGGGCTAGATTTTACATTCCATTTTGGGAGCAGCAGCTTCAGTATATAGATATTTTAATATTGCGGGGGTCATTTCACCAATGCAGGAATATATACCATGTTTGAAGGAGCTGAAAGTGAACTGAACTTGTCTGTTCAGTTTATTCTTTATTTATGCCGCCTTTATTAATGTTCACTTAATTCATAGGGTACTATTAGTGTAATTAAGCACATTTTTCACCACTTAGCAACATCTGGAAAGAAGTCCATGCGAATTCAACAATGAAGTAGCTTTACCGAATCCAGGTCCAAGCCTGAGACGATAACCTTCGTAAGATGGAGGAACCCATACTCCTCTGGTCAACCCAGAGAGAGGTTTTTTGGTTTTTTTTTTGAAGAAAATAACCAATAGGAGGCTGTACTGTACAATCACTGTGGGACAGATTGGCCATCTACGGCTAGCAGAATTGGTACCGTTGAATCAGTAGAAGCTGGTTTTGCTAGAAGAGTAGATTGATAGTCTCTAGTGAACAACAATCAGCCGGAGCTTTGAACAGCAGTTACCCTTGAATGGGGGAGGAGCAGACGGGGAGTCAAAAGCAGCCAAATCATACGAGGGCACTTGGGCAATTGCACATTTTCCTTTCTGTACTGTGGACAGCGTCTGGTCTATCTGAGTGTTTAGTTTGATAGGAAAAGGGAGAACCACCTGCTTCTAAAGCTAGCTGGTGCACAGTTGCTTCAGTTTAATTCAGTTTTGTTTCTATAGGAATTTTTCTATAACTGAGCTTTCCAGAAGTCCCCTAATGATCAAGCCAAAGGTGAGGTTTAACAAAAAGATGATCTAAAGGCAGGGGAGAATGACATACAATATTAAGCTCTATACTGAGGTTGTCTTAAGGTTGTCACCATTTATAAAAGGTTTAAAACAATCATTTAAAACCTTCTACGGCCCTGTCCAGTTATTTAGGGAAAGTGGATAATATTGGCTATTTAATTCTCTTCCCATAAAATATTCATTGCTGCTTTTAAAAAGCTAGTCTCAAGTTCAACCAACATTCATTTTAGTAGTAGTTTAAATAAACTGCTCTGTAAAATGAGTCTAGATGTATGTCCTTGTTTTATGTTGACAGCTTTACACATACGTGTACACATGATGTACACATACGTGTTTAAACTATTGTGTAGGAACTGCAGGTCAAGAGAAAAGGTAGATTTGATAAACCGTCAGGTCCATGGATGATATAGGTATGTCAAAGAGCCAGTTCAAGCCATATGGTAGTCTGTGTAGGGTTAGTTTTGTAGTTAAAAATATCGCAGTCGGTCGTGAAGACACTGAAGCAGAAGTGGTCTGCAAACGACCCTGGGCCAAAAGACAGCTGCTGGTGACAAAACAATGGATAAAGAAATCTTGGGTCAGATGTACAAACCTTGAGCCCCCACTATAAATTTTTTTCCTTCTGTCATATGCACCCATTACAAGAGGTTTCCTTCTAGAGTTATTACTTCATGCTTCAGATTACCTCAACACAAGATGCATTTTAATCGTGATCTCAGCATTATGCCAAGGAGCTTCTTCACAATCACTGTTTTGAATGGAATGACTAATTGCAGCTCCAGGTGAGTTACTGGGAGGTTGTCATATACTCGTTCAAGTCGTTTAAGACTAATACACAGTCTGGCCGTGATGCACTGGGCCCATTTTCATTATTCTGAACGGCTGCAGTGCTCCGGGTTGAATTAGATCACAAAACCCATTCATTTACATGCTTCTCAAAACTAGGTTTTATAAACCCGTTTTTGTTTATATACTGTATGGTTGGGGGTGTTAAAAATTAGTTCATTCATCTTTCCTTTTTCTTGTATGTGGTAATATGAATAATTTAATATTTCGCTATCAATTGTCTATATTGTGGTGATGAGTTTAGTTTTAGAACTGTGAGACTCACCACTGTGACTATATACAAATAAACAACTGCAGCGGAGTCAAAATGGTCCATAATGTTCTTGCAGCTGTACAGAAGTTTGTAGGTATCACAGATGTTACACTAGAGGGCAGTAGAATCACGACACTCTAAAAGCCCATCAGAGATCCAGAAAAGCTGACTTTATCTTAAACATAAAGATGATGGAAGTCAAAATCCATGCTTGCCCAGCTGGCTTAGCATCAGGTGCTAAAATGTTCCAGACCAAATGTCTGAAATAGTACCTGGGGGTTGGTTATTGAGGAGGTAAACGGGGTAATCTGGAAACACTACAGCTGTTGGTGTTTAAAGTAAAGTGATCCCTTACAGTCAAACATTGCCTGTATAGCACATCACACAGCACAAAATTTTCTATGCATTTAACCCATTAATTATGAAACCAACTGCCAAAAAAAAAGATCATTTAGGGAAAATGTGCACCGATTAAGGCTCAAGGCAAAGCTACAGAAATATCCCAGTTTTCAAACCTGCACCTGAATTAATGCCTTAAATTTAGGATTAAGGGCTTTTACCCTTAAGGCAGGGGTTTTGATGGTTCTACTCCTCAAACACATTCATTAAACCTGACAATTAACTGGCGAGGTGAACCAGGTGTTTTTGAGCAGGGAAATCAACAAACTGTGCTGGACCACCGCCCTCTAGGACTGGAGTTCCACACCCTTGAGGTAAAATTAAGGGATTGGTTTTTGCAAATTAATGGCCACGCAATTCAAATGACAGGGTTCTGTGTATTTTCAGGGGTAAATTAAGGTAGGGTTAAGCATGTTTTAAGTAGGTTGCATTTTGTAGTGATTCACCAAATTAAGCATTGGGATGCCAGCGGTGGCATGGTGCCCAGGGAGCTATGTGTGGGGATGGCACTTTGTTCAAAGTTACTTCAGCAGTGCCACTAGCAGTCTTGGGATTCAAACATATGACCATGCGATTGCAAGGCCAACTCCTTAACTACCAGGCTTCTGGCTGCCCAAATGCAGTGTTAATACATTCTACCAGCTGGACTGGATCAGTGGAGGGAAGGAGCGGCACTCTGCTCCTCAGTCAACACACATTTGTTGATCAGAACATTTGTAGTGATGCCCCTCCCTCATTATATAAACAGGAAACATAGTGACTTCTGAACTGCACCCACACTTTAAAACTGTCTTGCACAAGTAAAGTATACAAAAAGACATCAAAACACAATGTTAATTGAGAACATCGGAAGCATAATTCACAAGTTCAAGGAAACGCTGGCTACCCTATCTGGACATGACAGGAAAAAGCTGCCACCAGATTTCTGAGGAGGCAAAAGGCCAAAAACCCTGGTGTGACTGCAAAAGACCTGCAGCAAGACTTGGTGGCAGCAGGCACTGAGATTTCGGTTTCCACTGTAAGGCACATACCAAATGCTGAAGGTCTCCAGGCTTGAACTCCAAGACAAACCCCTCAGCTGCCCCAAAAGTCGGCTCCACTATGCCCAATACCATATAAGTAATTCACTGAAGTTTTGGGGTTCTGTTCTGTGGGCTGATGAAACAAAACTGGAACTCTTTAGGGTCTCTGGATCAGCGGTACATCTGGGAGAGTAGGAATGAAGCACATGCTTAACAGAACACCCTCCCTATAGTGAAGCATGGTGGTGGCTTGATGCTCTAGGGCTGCTTTGCTTCTTCTGGCTCTGGAAACCTGCAGCAAATATATCCTAGGAGAAAAAATCATAGGCATCACTGGAACTTCCAACAGGACAGTGATCTCAAGCATACCATAAAATCCACAACGTGGATTTGAAGGAGGTTGCAGCACACAGACCTAAGAACATTAGTGAGCTGGAGGCCATTGCCCATGAGGAATGGGCTAAGATTCTTAAGGGATGCTGCCAGAAGATGGTGCCATGAAGGGGTTGAATAATTGAGAGTGCAGTAGTCATTAATAGTGACATTTTGTGTTTAATGTGGAGAAGTCACTTTTAATATTTATATAATAACTGTAAGCTTGTTTTTACCCTGTACTACACTGCTGTACATTGTGGCTAGACATTATGTTTTACTAAAGAGGGATGTTGCCAGTGGGGCACAGTAGATTAGTCACTGCTTGTCAAAGTCATGCATGCAGTTATTGGACTGGAGGACTGCTTCAGCAGGACCAACTGGGACATTTTTGAAGACCCGGACCTAGAGATGTTTAGCGACAGCGTACTGTGCTACATTGAGAACTACACAGACGTTGTCACAGTAGATAAATATACCAGAGTGTACCCCAATCAGAAGCCCTGGATGACCAGGGAGGTCCAGGAGAGGAACGGCACATTCAGGTCTGGTGACAAGGCTCTTTGCCCCTCCTCAGGCTGGCCTGGTCTGTGCTGTAAAGTGTGACTACAGGAGGAAGATTAAGAAACATCTGGACAGCAACAACAGCTGCATTGTGTCCACTGATGTCCAGCACATCACCAACTACAGGAACAATTTCAGAATGGTGGGAGGCGACGCATCACTGGCAGAGGAGCTGAACCACTTCTACACTAGGTTTGCGGTGAAACCACCAGAGGCACCCAGACACTACCAAGAAACCAACGCCAACCTCACCCTCACAGTTAAGGAACATAAGGTAAGACACATGCTGCAATCTGTAACCCACGGAAGGCAGCTGGACCTGATGGCATCTCAGGACGAATGCTGAAAGACCAACTGGCCGGGGTCTTCACCAGGATATTCAACCAGTCACTGTCTCAGTACATTGTCCCTGAAGTCCTCAGTCAGTCTCTCTTCCCAAGAAACAGACGATCACCAGTTTCAATGGCTACAGGCCAGTAGCACTGACTCCTGTGGTGAAGAAGTGCTTTGAGAAGCTCAACAGGAACCACATCATGTCATTCATTTCTCTGTCGCCACTGCCCTCCACGCTTTACATTCATGACGCTTCAATCCAAAGTGACCCAACTACAGGGGGCAGTCTCCCTGGAGCAATTTGGGGTTAAGGGTCTTGCCCAGGAAACCAGTGGTGGTCTGCTGAAGGTATGATTCAAGCCCAGGACCTCTTGGTCCGGAAGCTACCTCCACCCGTAGTTGCCCTGCTGCCCACCTAGAGCTCTGCCTTTAGTACTATTCTCCCCCACAGACTGGTGACCAAACTTTCAGACATAGATCAAGGACTTCTTAAGGAAACACACGCAGAGGGTTACAGTGGGCCCCCACTTTTCCACTGCCATCAGCCTCAGTACTGGCTCCACACAGGGGTGTGTGCTGAGCCCCCTGCTCTATATTTTCTGCCCACCACAGCAACGATCACCATCGTTAAGCCGATGATACCACAGTAGTGGGGCTCATCTCATCTCAGGATGAGTCTGCCTACAGGGATGAGGTGGCGCGTCTCACAATGTGGTGGAAAGACAAGAATTTGCGCCTTAACACAGCAAAGACCAAGGAGCTGCTTGTGGATGTGGGGTAAAATATAATAGTTAAACAGGCTGAAATGTATACTTTCATACATTTTTTATTCATATAAAAGTGTAAAAACATATAAATTTGAAAAATGAGTCCATCACATCATATTTTGAGGATTCTCATAAAGAACAACATCCCTGAGAAACTGGTGGTGTCCTTCTACCACTACACAGTACAGAGCGTCCTGGCCTACTGCTTCTGGGCTTGGTTCTCCAGCTGCACAATGCAGAGGTCACCCAGCGGACAGTCGGCTGCCCTCTCCTTTCACTCGGAGACCTTGTCTTAGACAGGCCGTTGTACAAGACACATCTCGCCCTGGTCACAAACAGTTTGAAGGTCCATAAAGACAAAGACAAACAGATTCAGAAGCAGGTTCTACCCTTCAGCCATTGCCATGCTAAACGCAGCGCACTTTATTATCACAAACGCTCATATGTTAACATGTCCATATGTTTACATGCTCCTTTTGAACAGTTCATGCATATTTATGTAACATTTATGTACTGTTCAGTAAAAACTAGGCTGACGGTAACTCTGCTCACTTCTCCTGAGTTGCTCATGCTCTCGCAGTCCCGAGACAGTTGAAGGTTTCACACCTTTGCTTAGTTGATGCTATTTTGATCCCACTAACCTTCCCCCGGCGACTCATGCCCTTACAGCAAACGCCAAAACCATCACAAAATCTGTATCACAAAAATATGATGCACTAGAATCAGATACATTTAAATGAGACACTGTGAAATGGTTAACTAGTACACCCCCCCCATAATAATAGTTTTAGAATATAAAATATTATACTAGTTATTCATATTTACACGTCTGTACTTTTTACTCAAACATTCAAGCACTAAAAGAATTTTGCATCTTTAAACTTTGCTGTATAGCTGCAATAAAGAGATTCTGATTCTGATCGGGCTTCAGTAAGTAGACTAAGACTGCAGCCCACACCGAACACCTTGCCAACATTTCCTGCAAGTTTACCCCACCCCCTTTTTTTCCGCAGAAAATTATTTGTGGTTTCTGACCTCAGTTCAGTTTCCAGAAACCCAAATAATTTCTTGTATGGGGGTGCTGACTTCAACACTTGTTTCACAATGCTCTCTTAGTAAAGTATATAACCTTTGTGTAGTATACAGTCCACCTATAAATATTAAAAGCTAAAACTACTTGCTTACTTTATGGCTCTACAGACAGATTTATCTAGAACTGCCTGAAAACATGTTGTAACTTTACAGTCAGGGATGATTAGAATAGAAACCAACAGATGTTATTCATAATCGGTCTATTTTTCTACTTCCGAGAAATTTAGTCAAAGATGCAGGTTTAATTTTGACACTTGTGGGGACACAAAAGTGGAAGCTGAGGCTTTTTGGATTCAGGTTTGACCACAAGTTCATGTCATCCAGAGCCTGCATTCATAGATACAGTTACCAAAACACTACTACTCTCCTGCTGTGTTTATCTCCAGGCTACGTCTAACATGCTGCCCTTCCTCCTTAACACACCAGCCTGTTGGAGACTTCTGCAGAAGTTCGTTAGCCACAGCAGGTGTCAGATTGTGGCAGGAACTAGACTTCTTATGAAGGAAGATCCCAAGAAGCGGGGCATGGTTTACCACTGATTTAATCCCAACAGTAATACAGCTTTCTTTATTCCTGGAACATCTATATTAGCAAAACTGAAGAAACAACGCTATTCAGGAAATAGGCATTGATCAACAAGTGCTACTAACGTGCTACTACTGCTATGAATATATCACTACTAACATGCACTATATAGACACAAGTATTAATACTTCAGAAGACCAAGACATTCTGGACAACGCCTCCAACTGCTTCCAACTCCGTGAACTATAGGAATAGGATATTAGGAAAACCTGCGATATGCGATTATGTAGTTGAGTGTTAATGGCGAAATCACATGTGATAAGTGAGTAAAAACTTTCTGCTTTGGGTTTGCTGGTGATAAAGACTCCAGACGTTGACTCGTCTATGCAGAAAACAATGAAATGCAATATTTCCATTCCAACATTTTTTGAAGAATTTACTTAAACAGAACATTTAATGCCTTCCATAAAAAATTTGAACCATTGAACATTGTTGAAAAACATTTGAAAATATTTTAAGATAATTAAAAATAATAATTGTAATAATCTTAGATAAATGTATACATCATTAAAATTATAGCAAAAAATAGCAAAAGGAAGAGTCTATAACAGCAGCACAGAAGATGAAGAAACTGCCCAGTGATTTTTTTTGCCCTCTTCTCTGTGGCTCTGGGTGAAG
>JBBPDH010000011.1:6728739-6742387 GCA_037974565.1 Clupeocharax schoutedeni | reverse complement strand
CAGGGTTAAAAACAGAGTAAACAGTTACCAGAGTAATATATAGCACAGTGTAACAGTGATCAGAGTAATATAAGTTGTACTGTAGCAGCATGTGATGTAATAATCACATGTCCTTGGATCCAGTGGCCTGAGGTACTACTATTTTGGTTTGGAAAAACTGGAAAGTCTGAACGGCCCAAAATAGATATAAAAAACACCCTTAATGTTTTTTTTGCTTTTTGTTGGAACATTTTAATATTTGTCTCACACATCTTAGTAATTATAGGACCCCAGGCTGTAGTGACTGGGCTGTAACGATGTCTGTATACTGCCTTTTTATGTTAATCTAATTGTAAATGCAATTCAATAAAACTCATTAACGGTATACACTGTGGTCTAATTTGTCAATTTCTTTTGCTAAGGTAATTGGATTACTTTCCCCCCCATCCTTTAAAGGTACTTAAAAGGTCTTAATAGTACTTGAATTTATTAAAATATCCGCAAATACCCTTTAACACCATTTTATTACTACTGCTCTTACTGCAAAAAATGGTATGGCTCTAAAATCTATTGCGCTTAGAGCTCTCAGCTACTGTTATCTGACCTACTGAGCATGTCATTCCTTATCCCCTAATTTATCTTGCTAACTAACTTATCAGCGATTAATTATTTACTAATCAGAGCGCTAAATATCCATGAGCCAATTAAAGCCTGAAACGGTCTCTGAGCATTCGACAGGCGCTCTTCAGACCCAGGCTTCCTCTTTGCTGCGGACGGGGGGATTTCGTCACACTGTAACTCTCCTGTATTGGGATTAGAAGCATCTAATGCTCCTTCGTCCTATTTGCCGTGTCCAATTCTGCAGTTGCTGTAGCTGAAGAGAGCTGGGAGGAGGCGATCCTCTTGCTTCCTCTTGGAGGGTCACTAATGAGTCCTCTGGGAGTCCTGAGTGACTCCTGACTCTTGACACATCAGCGGAAAAGGAATGTTATTGCAAGAACTGCCCATAACTCCCCGAAAAGATGGAAGATCCCAACAGAACTGTATGTGCAAGTGTGATTTCCCCATGCACAGTTAAATTAAATACGAAGGAACATGCTGGTCATTATTTCCCTTGCCACTTGTAATGCATTTCCTCATAACCAGAGGTCCATTTTTAAATATATAGCGAATGTTACAGCTCACAAGATCCCATAGGAGCTGCATTATTTCCATGCCCAAATCCAGTGGGCTCCCCACGGTCTTCTACCCCATCAGAGAAGGCCTGATGATTTCTCTGCAACAAAAATAGGCCTGTCATTTTAGTTCATTCATGTTTGTCGTATTTGAACTATGTACGTTTTGGACCACTCTTACATTACTGTAGATGGGTTGGCAAGGGCTAGAAAATTGTCCAACTAGGATTTTATCCACTTTGGTATCTAGGTGGACATAGCTAAGCTACTTTGTTCCTTGTTTATGCTTTCAAGAGCTTCATAGAAGGCTCAATAACCCTCACCATAACTAGGAAGCAGCAAAATCAGCCATGGTGTTATAAGACAGCTTATAAGAGCTTATTAACAGAACAAGGTTAGCTGCGTTACTACTGAGGTACCTACACCAGCACATGGATAGCAGTGATCGCTAACTCATGCTACTTTGTAGTCTGTGTGGTTTAAAGCAAGCTCAGGCTTGCTTTTTTCAGTGGGAATGCATCTGTTTGGTGGAATCACATAATGTGTATATGTTAGTAGACCTGGCTTATCATATAAACATACTCCATAATAAATATAAAGAAAATGCATATATATAAATAAATATATCCTCCTAATTTATGTCCTTTATAGTGGGACATTTTCTTCACCTGTATCTTCCTTAAGCATTTGGAGATCCCCCATCAAGACCCATAGTGTTCTGTAGAGGAGATCCTGGGCTTTCCAGTGATGGGTCATGTGAGGGGTTTGCATGCTGGGAACAAGGACTACAATAGCAACACATACATGCAGAGCACCAAAGGCAAGATGCTCCTCTGCTTAATCAAAAATAAAACAGGCTTCCAGGACTATCACAGCTAAAATATCCAGAGGATGTTCTATGATTACAGGTTTCGTTATCCTTGCAAGTTGCAAGCAGCACAAGAGTGATACAGAATTGTATTGTTTTCAATCAAATTTAATGTGTTCTTGGGTTAATATCACTTTTTTATTTTCTAAATTCAGTTTTCACACTAAAATTGTCCCGTTGTCCTCTACAGTCGAAATGCTGGGGGAAAAAAATAAAAAGGTTTTTATAGAAACCAAATAGGCCCAAATAGATCACACAAAATCACACAAAACAGAAACTGTTAGACACTTTATTTCTTCGGTTCTCAGGAGGATATATTTATTAGTATATTCATTTTTTAGAAAATTGATGCCTGTCTTATTGATACATCTGTAGCCCACTTCTTCAAACACCCACAAGCAGGCTGCATGGGGGCCAGGTGACAATGACAAATCTGCTGCCAGTGTAAGAGCGCTGTTAGATGTTCCTTTGAGGCAGCTTAATGCAAACATTCCTGGTTCTTGCATAGTGCTATTAACCTGTAGGACACCTTGAGCCTAGATCTTATCAATTAAAAAATTCTACCCAATGGTGATTTTGTAAGAGGTTACAGTCTTGCTGTTGCCATTCTTGAGGAAGCGTGCAAGCATAAAGCACTCTCCTTTTCTGGGCCGATGCCAAAGAAGAGCAGAGCCCATCTACTCCGTCCTGGCAGGTACATATGTTGTCTGCAGTTCTTATCATTACTGGGCACTTGTTTCAGAATTCTTCCCCAAAAGGATGTCAGCAGCTACTCAGGGCAGGGCTACGTCTGACACTGGGAGCTTTGAGTGCTTCGAAGCCATTAATTATTCAGTCAGAGAATAACTACAGAGTGGTTTATGTTTGTCATTTCTTTCCAGGCCGCAGAGCAAAGCCAACTAAGGCCTGCTGTTGGATCTCCAGGTGTCATCCAGACTTTCCACAATGACACCAAGAGCTGAGCCCACGTCACCACAATGAGCCCACGTCACCACAACGAATGGAATACAAGCTAAATAATAACCAAGGGCTAATCAGAATGGCTCCAAAACTGGCCAATGGCCCTGGTCTGCAGAGACAGGTCTTGGGAAAGTCTAGAGCTTTCCATAAAACCTCATGAGGTGCAAGGACATGGACGTGACCCAACCCAGCAGCTGCATAGCCCATCAAAGCAGCTGGAAGGGAAGCTAATGAATGAACAAGTACTTTTCCAAATAACTCCAATATTGGATCCCTCCACACAAGGGCCCATTTACAACCTCGAAACACAATATCCTCCTTTCTCTTAAAATGGAGCTCTCAGCTGAATCTAGGGCCCAAAACGGTGTTCTTAACCCGCTTGCACCCCCTCTACCAAATCGGCTCAGTTTTATAACATGGCATTTCAGGTTACGACTGCCTTAACGAGCGCGGATGAGCCAGATCAACACCTTGGACAAGTCCTCCAGGGCTCTGAAGGAGGCTTAAGGCTCTCAGATGAGGAATAAGCGGAAGCTGTTACAATAATCCTCTTATCTGTAATACGTTACTTCCCCCAACCACCCGCACCCCCGGCCCCTCCCTTTGCCAGCTCTCTGAGCAGACGAGCTCTTTGTTCCTGTAGAACAGGAAGCTCTTGCAGGCTGTTGACCTGCTGCAGTTGTCCTGCTCCTAATGAGCCTCCTTCTGGAGCTTCAGTCTTCTGGAGGCTTCACAGTCCATTTGTCTAGGAATGGCTGGCAAAGGCAGCGGGAAGGATAGAGAGGGAGAGGTGGCTAAATGTCAAGTCGCCCAGCCTTCAATTAAAGATCTGTTGGGGAGTAACGTTGTGGACAAGGGAAGGAAATGTCTGACATTAACCTTCTACCAATCCACACCTCGAGACAGATTTAGCATTTAGATCTGCTGAAGCTGGGATTCGCACTGGAAGCGTTGGGTTTTTGCACCATGTGAAGCTGCCCAACCTACATATGCACTTAATCAGCGCTGGAGAATGCCACATCCAGCGCACGGATAATAGAATCCCAGCGCCCCCGCGCTCCTCATGTACAAATTAGCCAGAGCTCTGTCTGATCCAGTTTCGACGTCTCTCGCTCCCGTGTAATTATCTGGTGGCACCCGAGGCCCTGGCAGAGTGGTGGCGTAATTGGGAATCCTGCCTCCCCCTCAGCTGAAGTCCATGCATTATAAATGACACCTGTCGCCCTGGTGCCCATGATACGTGGGCGACACTGCTGCTGGTGATCAATCCTGCCTCTGGCGTTCTGTGGACAGGTGCTCAAAGCCCCTGAAAGTGATGGGGCGAGACCACACAGCGCTTGTTGCTCTTTCCCAGACGTGATCCTCCTCCTGATCGTATATTATTATAACTGGGGAAATTATTAGTGGTGCAAAAACACGTTTAGCAGCAGAATGCCAAGGCCTGGTCTGTAATTATCTATATACATGAGAAGCTCACACACACACACACACACACACACACACACACACTAGCAGACTCATAATTCAGCTTGCAATTAAAGCAGCACATGAGTGTCAACAAGCTAACGTGGTTTGTCATGTCAGATTTCCTCAGGGAGGTCTGGAAAATCAGCCGTGACTTGATTGGGAGATTGGGCGATGCCAGTACGAAGCACGTCAAAGGGGACGATGATTTCCGTGCAGTCGTTAGCGCTGCCCGCTCAAATGCTGCTTTCACTCCTCTGGGAGGTTTCGCCAGCATGCACAAGAAAGCCCCCTAGATTTGAAAGCTATCAGCCATACACACATTCAAATGAGCTGTAATGGCGTAGCGACGCCCGTGCTAAACATATGGAGCAGGTCAGGCCCATACATATCGACTGCACTTCGGGATTTACGACTTCACATTAGCATGGCACAATTTCCCAAGAGAGGCCACTCATTAAGTCCCACTTCATCTGAGAGAAGAGCTGACTAGCATCTGATGTAAAGGCAATGGGCTTATTTTAGAGGCCTCCTCAGACTTGCCTCCACCACCTTCTCTGGAAAACTACATACGGCTAGCAGTTTGCCTTCACACGTTTCACTCTGAAATGAATGTACTGCTACACTAAACAGCACAATTTATAGTAATTAGGGTCTCATTAATTAGTCATCTGGGAATGTTTATGTGGGATATTCTCATCAGGACCTCTTGACCACATAGGAGGAAAGATTCCCAGTGATGCAAATGACTTAGAACATTTTAGTGATACTAATGAGCTAATTATTCATACCCATAACTAGTCAATGGCTGACATTTACTGGCTGGGTTAATGGAATCCAATGCCTTTTAGCTCCTACCTGCTGGTAACTGTAGCTCATTAATTGATGTACAAATTGTGTTAAGGTCTAGCACATCCTCAGTGATCAGTTTAGAACCTTAGAGGCCCTCTTGTTTGGGTAAATTTGAATGGGTTATTGTTTTGGTTGGGTAATTTTGGACCACTCTCAACCTACAGTCTACATCTGCTTTGTGGAAGTAGGTGAGGCTCAAAAAGTGACCAGTGAGTAGAAGTATAAGGTGGGTGTTTCTAATAAAGTGGCCAGTGAATGGTAATATTAGGTGAGTGTTACTAATAAAGTGCACCACAAGTGGAAGTATAAGATATTGTGGTGAACGGTGGAGGAAGGTGACACACAGGCAGAGGATTCCTTTTTCTGGTCTTTTTTCAGCACACCAACAACTGCAGCACACAGCACAGGATCTCACCCACCGCCACGGGAGCAGCAGCGCACCCGGGCACACCCCGCTCCCGTGCTGGCCTCCCCTCGACTCTCTCACTCCTCTCTACTCTCTGTTTCTCCTTCTCTGTTCTGCCCTGCTCTGCAGTGCTAGGCACCGCCCCTCCCTCTTATACTGCCCCGTGAAAACCCGCGAGTAACCATGGTGATGAGCCCAGGTGCAGCTCATCCCCCCTCCTGCGCACATCACGCCACCCCTGGACCCCCCCACATGGCACGTACACCACGTACAAGCCCCTGGCCCATACATGAACCCATTAAATGGCCAGATTGCCACAATATTTCTAATTAAGTCTGTGTAAAGTGTGTGAATTCTACATTGAAGCTAACATCCTCAATATTATACTTAACAAAAATTGGTTGTAAGTAGAGCTGGACTAGCTGTCCACACAATTATTGTGAAAATATTTACATTTACAAGACGCTTTTATCCAAAGCGACTTCCATTCCCTAACTACAGGGGACAGTCTCCTTGGAGCAACTTGGGGTTAAGGGTCTTGCTCAGGGACCCAGTGGTGGTGTGCTGAAGGTAGGACTTGAACCCATGACCTCATGGTCCGGAGGCAAGTAACCTACCCACTGACCTACCACCATATTTATAACAGTGCTGGATCAAGTCATGATAAATCCAGTTCAAGTGAAGTTAAAAAAACAAAAAAAATGTAATTTATGGCTTTTTATTTCCAAAAAAAAAATTGTTGTTTCCCCTTCTGTGTCCTAGCGCTCATCCTGGCCTAAATTCTGTACTTCAGCAACAATAATTAGTGTGGGGGTCATGAGACCCAAGGCCTATTTATATTCGAGTGGGCTGCACTTTGGTCAGATGAATTATGATGATGTTCCTTATTATTCTCTGCCGTTCGATCACAAGAAACAAAACAGCCAGTCAAAGCTGACTGTGTACACATGGGGGGAAAGCGGCAGATGCCAAAGCGTCACCCCTGTCCTTTCGCAACATAAAGGGCCCGTTCTCTGTATGCACAGTGTCATCTCTGCGCAGTTCAAGGGAACGGCTGCAAAATGATTTCCCCAAGCCTGCTTATCGGGTCGGGAAACTGGGACCCTTCTTATTGTTGCCTTGACTTTCAGAGTATAATGATCTGAAGAACTCTTGTTGAAAGACAATAGACAAAAACACTGCCTTTTGGAGAAATGCTCAATGGAGTGGATTGTAATTTCATTAAAACACTGTCAAATAACTTTAACATCACTTGTAAAGTTGCCCTATAAGGTAGGAAGGGCTCAGTAAATGACCCGTGATTGCTGGACCACCACTGAGCAGATACTATTTATTTCTACAGGAACCCTGATGTTGTAGGGACAGGATAGTGTGGTACACTGGACACAATGGAATAGCACAATGTACCAGACCCAAACCCAAAAAATTGGTCATCGATCCTGAACTAATGGATGGTTTTGGCATCTTTTTCAAGACTGGTTCCAACAAAGACCCAATGGTACACTTTGTTTTTGGCGACCCCGCACAATCACACATCACGCTTGCACCAATGTCTACAGTCATACACAATCATGAGTACAATCGAATAAAGCTGAAGTTCTTGTTTTTTGAAGGCTTGCTAAATAAACTAGCTTTTTAAGAACTCAAACTACTACAGTAAACCCTCAGTTTTACAGATTCTGTCTTACAGATTTTTTCTCAGAACCGATCTGTATTACCTCCACCAGTCCAGAGGTGGCGGTAATACACTAAAAATTGTCAACCACCATGACATGAAGAAGCTGCTGCTGCAGCATGTAGCATGACTGCTCCGTGTCTTATCCTCGTATTTTAGTGTTTTAACCTCCACTACCCCAATTTTCAACAGTTATCTTAGTGTATTTAGTATTAGTAAACTGTGCCCGGTCTAAACATGTGGGCAGAGAAAGTTATTTCAAAGTTTTTATGTATAAGTCTTTGCATTAGGTAACCGCTAATGCTAACAGTTTTTTAAGCAGTAAAAGTTTTCTGATTCTGATTATTTATTTACTTTTATAATTTCTTTTAAGGTAATGCATTAAACTGAGCTTAAAATGAAATTTAATTGTTTAGGGTTTACACTGTAAAAATAGGCATTTTTTCACCAAAACACAATGCGTATTTTCACTATAAGTGGATGCTCTTAGAACATAATTCTAAAATGCAGGCCCATTGCAGCGAGACCGATTTAGATAGATAGAAAGATAGATGGATAGATGGATGGATGGATAGATAGATAGATAGATAGATAGATAGATAGATAGTCACGGTACAGTGCTTGGAAGGGATGGGGAGAACGCCAAGGAGGGGAAGTTATGGTTTTAATCAGTGAGCGAGCAGCAAACAGAAAACAAGTCCAACACAGACAAGGCAGAATGTCCCAAACTCAGGCTGACTCTGTAGAATTACTGGCTTGCACAGCCTCTACAGTGTAACTTAGATTTCACCAGTCACCGACTGGTGTTGAGGTTTCTCGCAAAACTGGCCACACGTTAGCACAGTACACATATATACATACAACCCCTCCCGGAAAACCAAAATACATGAATGGGAAAACCAAACTCAAAACATCAATACGATCACAAAACATAAGATAAACAAACATGAACTCAGGCTCTATAGCTCGTGCTTGACTCATACATGGAGTGATAACGCACTGGCTGGCCAGACTGAAAAGACAAAAGCCCGGCAGAGTCCCTCAGGTGGACTGAAAAGCAAAGCCTGAGACAGACAGTGGATCACCAGGTCACAATGCACGAGCCTCAGAAAATGGAAACAGATCAGCATTAGTGTTCAGACCACAACCACACAAAGAGACAAGACAAGCCACACAGACAAACACTACCCAAAGTAGACAAATACGGACAAGGTTAAACTGGGGCCAGACTGGAGTATATATACAGACGGGGAAACAAGGACCAGGTGAAACTCATAATAAACGGGGAGTGACACAAATGGGGAAAGTAGGGTACGAGGGGAAAGGAAGAAGGAGGGAATTGGGCAGCAGACCCTTACACTGGGGAAACCACCCACACACAACGGAAAAAGACTCAGAACTTAGAACTTAGTAGATGGGATGGGGGCGGGGCAGCCGTCACATAGATTAGATTAGATTAGATTAAATTAATAGATAGATAGATAGATAGATAGATAGATAGATAGATAGATAGATAGATAGATAGATAGATAGATAGATATTGTTGAACTTTATTGTCTTTTGTTTTGCAGTAAAAACTAGAAATTTGTCTTTGACATGTCTCCAAAAATAAAAGTAAAAACCATCCCATATAAGACATTAAAAACATTCTTTAAGACAGAGGTGATGAATGATTTCTTGTAAATGTTTTACCGGGCTGGTGGGGTTTTGTATCGCTTGACTGATGGCAGCAGAGTGAAAGAGTGTTGCAGGGGTTGAGAGGGGTCCTCAGTGATGAGGGTGGCTGTCTTCACCACAGAGCGCCTGTACGGTTCAGTCAGAGGAAGTTGAGGTGGTTTGGTTATTTACCGGGTTGATTATTTTATTTTAGAGTTTGGTTTTGGTCTTGATGGTGAGGAAGTTGAACCAGGTTGAAATGTTATAGATGAGAATGGATTCGATAAGTGATCTGTGAACGAGGGTTATCATGTCTTTGCTGATGTTACAAACTCTTCGTTTTCTGAGCAGGTAGAGACGCTGTTGTGCTTTTTTTTATTTGCATGTTCCGGAAAAGAGAGACAGGTGTTGATCTCTGTCCCAGATATATAAAACTCTGTACCTGCTCCACCAGGTGACTGTGGATACTGATCAGCTGGAGCTGGTTCTCTTGGCTTTTCCCTCTCAATTCACAGTACAGCTCTTTAGTCTTTGAAATATTTATCTCTAATGAGTTTTCTGCAAAAGTTTGGACCAGGGTGTGCTACTGTGTCAAAGATGGTCAGAAGTCAGTGAGATGTGCCACCAGTGCCAAATCCTCTGCATATTTGAACAGTGACATTCTTCTCTGCCTCAAGTGATGCTGTTAGTGTTTGCAGAGAAAAGAATCGGGGAGAGAACACAGCCCTGGGGGAGCCCTGTCTTTAAAACCAGTGAACTGGATTTAAAACCATTTAAAAACACATGCTGTGGTCTGTCTTCTAAAAAGTCCATAAAATCAGTGCAGGGTGAACCTGAAGGTCGGAGAGGCGGTGCAGCAGTGTGTTAGTGTTTGCAGTATTAAAAGCTGATGAGAAGTCCATAAATAAAATCCTGGTATGGGGGTGTGCAGAGTCCAGTTGTTTGGGCACGTAATCTAAAAGCATGAGAGTTGTGTCCTCAGTACCACGTTTTGGTCTGTAGGCAAACTGAAGATGATCCAGTTTATCAGACAGCTCACCCGACAACAGCCTGCACGTACCTTTGTGTGTAGTCCGTCAGATTTTTGGGTCGTGGTTTTGTGGGAATTGGGATGATTTCTGATCCAGGAGATGCATCCAGAAGGTGCTGGAACAGCCTTAGCTGAATGGAGCATTCCTTGAGTGCCCTGCCTCTTAGCCTGTCAGGAATCAGTGGCTTTGTTCGGGTTTACTATTTGTTGGATGGAAGTAACCAGCTGCTCATCAATAATGAGTGCTTGAAGGGTGGAGCTAGGGATTTCCAGAGACCAGGTGATTGGTGTGCTGTTATTGGTAAAACGTATGAAGGTGTTCCACAAGAGTGATAGGGTCTGAACAGGTGGCCTTTGCAGGTTTTACTGGTCTGCCCATGATGGTGTTTTAACCCTGCCATGCTTTTCTTGCATTCCCTGATATTAATTTCTTCTCCACACTGTCCTTAAACTTCATTTGAGTCAGTCTGGCCTCCTGAATTAGTTCTGGAGCTCCCTCGCCCTGACTTTGTCTCCCTGTAAAAAAGCTAATTTCTTTTTTTCTCTAAGTATATCGGAAAGCCTGTTAAGATCATTTCCACAGTCATTAAAAAATAAATCCCCTTCTGCTGCATTCTCGCTCCATATCTTGATGGTCTTTGTAATTGTTTCCCCTTTTTTCAGCTTTGACCTGTATTTGTGTAACAGGAGAATCACATTGTAGTCAGACAGAGCCTAGAGGTGGGGGTGATTTAGAAAGGTATGCCCCAGGTATTTCGCCAAAGCACAAATCCAGTATGTTCTGATCAGACTAAACGTCTGATGCATATGGTAAACTTAACCGGAAACACTTCAGGAATGTCGAAGTCATCTCTGATTGGTTGAATTTTATCAGATTTCTGGGGGACGCGAGTGTCTCATTTATTTTCAGTCCGCCGGGAAACAAAGCGCAGACGTGTGATCTACTGATTTACTCTGTGTTTTGATCAGATGTGGTAATGCAGACGCCATTGTTGTTATACGTGCACCAACAGATCAATCACTTACTGCTGCTTTTCTTCTCCTTCTTTGATTTTCTATGGTGACTGACTTGTTGCACGCCGGTCTGTTGTTGTGGGGACATTTCCACGCCTTGAAACGTGACGCTAAACGAAACGAACTGTGATTGGTTGTTTGACATGTCGGTTAAATGGCCTTATGGGCCATTGGGCCTTGTCCAAAGAAAGCTGCTATGAATTCCAGACTTTCAGCTTTCAGTCTGAGTTTCCCCATCTAAAACCAATTTTCAGATTGTCAGTAGTCTAGCCCAATAGTATTGTTGCCCACATAAACAACGTAACTCTGTCTGCCTACTTCCACCTCTGTAACACTTATCGCCCTTGTCACATCCTGCCTTGATTACTGTAATTCCTTGTTTTTCGATCTACCACATAAATCCCCCCATAAACTTCACTTGGTTCAGAACTCAGCCACCCGTATCATTTACATTTACATTATTTAGCTGATGCTCTTATCCAGAGGGACATACATCAGTGCTCAAGTAGTCCAAATCTGTTTCTTAAACCTGTAAACAGCTTAAATCCGTGTCCACTATTCAACCAAAATACTACATGTTCGGTGCGCCTCCCGCCCATTTGTCCATCATAGGGCTCAGATCATTTAGCTGCACCGCTCCCTGACTTTGGAATGCACTCCCACTCTGCCTCCGAACCACAGCATCCTTGCCCATGTTTAGATCTTTCTCACACTTCATACCACTATAATCTATATGTATTTAAATGTCCTTTTGTATGTTTATGTATTGAAATATATTGGTAAGTATATTTTGTTCATTTTCTGTAAAGTGCCCTCGAGAGCTGTGAAAGGCGCTGACAAATAAAATGTATTATTATTATTATTATTATTATTATTGGATAATGTCAGACTGACACACTTCTAGCCTACTGATATGAGCGAAACATCAGAAAAGTATATTCACATTTTGGTAAGGATGACAAAAGAAATGTTACTTGCACAGGGCCATGTTGTGCTCTCCCTGCACTCAATGGTTTAAAGGAGAGATGGAACACCACACTTGTGGCTGTAAACAGAACCTTCAACCCTAATACTGTTTTTTAAATTGTAGCAAATCCGCCTAAAGAAAATGAATAATTAAACTGCCCCCACAGTCTCTTCATGCTGTATTAACACACCAATGCGCAATCACAGTAAACATCTTTCACTTAGCCTGTAAAGGCTTCCGTTTGCCTTTGAACGGAAAGGTCAACAAAACGCGAAGGCGCGCTAACGCTAGCTAGTCTCCAGACAGTATTTTTATCCATAGCATTACAGTCGTCAGAGAAATCATAAGCCTGGTACACAAATACCTCAAACTCTGCTGTCTGGAAAGGTCTGAGGAAACATTTTCTTATTTAGAAGTTAATTGGGGCTCATTAGAGGAAAGTGACTCTTGCGCTCCAAAGAATAGTAATAGGTCACAAAGAGGAGTGGATAAATAGCCCTGAAAGGCTCAAGCAAAGCTTTGCGCTGTCACAGCCGTCTGAGTTCTTCTAATTAATTCTGGTTTTTTTTTATTCGTTTAGAGATATCTTGTGATGTCATCCAAGTCAAGGTCACCCTTTTCTCAAACTCATCTTTGAATTAAGCCAATTATCCCGAATGTTGTGCCACTCTTTTCGGGCCATCCTGAAAGGGGAGGCAAATTACGGTGCCTCTGTGGCACCCAGCCATAGATCTTTCTGTCAGGAGGAAGAATGGAAGGTGCCATTCTGACGCAGGCGAGGCGCACCATGTCTTGTCCTTCTTGGCACTTAATTTTGTGGATTCATCTTCTCAGATGAGTTGTAGGAAGTCTCGAGAGATTACAGCAACCACCAATTACCTTCGACGAGGTGCGAATGGCTCCCGTTTCTGCACGCCAGTTGAGGGACAGCGAGGATCGGTGAGACCGGGCCAGATAATGCAGTGTAGTTTGCCGTACTGGCATGTATAGATACAAAGTCAAGGACAGTTCAGACAGTAACTGCAAACAGAAAGAGCTGTTGCGAACGGCCGCTGGATTTTAGAAAAGCCTCCAATTGAAACGGTGGCTTGGGCTATGAAGGTTTTCCTTTTTAAACCTTTAATGCCAAGGCCTCTTGTTTCACAATGCTGAATCACTCCATACAGCACTCACAAAGAGCTGTTCCTTGGCACAATTCAGAAATTGGAGGTGGATCTTTACTAAAGGAACCATCAGCTGTTTGTGAAAATCAATAGTTGCAAAATTGTTGTAAAACCATCTCCAGACTCCAGGTTCTTCTGGCTGATTTTTCACATTTGAACAAGGATGAAAAACCAGTAGAACAGCTCTAATCCTACCTTCTATTCCACCTGGTTACCATCTTCCATCTTCCACACTGAGATTGTCATGTAGCAGTTCCTAAATCTGGACTAAAGAACAGAGACAATCAGAGACAACCCCCAAAACACACGCCAGGCTCCTGCACAGTCAGCTTTTGTATTTCATTGTAAAACTCATTCTTATTAAAGTGACCATTTGTCATACGTGAACACACCACTGCACACAGTGTGAACAGCACGAAATTCTTCCTCTGCATTTAAC
>JBBPDH010000011.1:6684088-6697996 GCA_037974565.1 Clupeocharax schoutedeni | reverse complement strand
ATATATAGACATTATATCTTAAGCTTTAAGATTTTACGCCTGTCCCACATTGTCCCACTTAAACTTGGTATTTGTCCACATTTTGTCTGTCTGGAGGTGGTCACCCTACTTCCCCTTCATCCGTTAGCTCTGGTATCTCTCGCTGACTCAGCGTTGGTGAAGAGCATTAAACGTTAACTCCGAAACACACCTTCCCGAAGGCGCCTCGCCCGGAGCAGAGTTCAGCAGGGCCGAAGGTTTCTTCCTCCTCGCCTTAACTACCAATGTTCTCACCTGTCCACAATCTGCACTGCTCACAGCCCCCTCTGGACCCCCACTCCTAATTTCTTACAGCGGCCTGGACCTGACCTGGGTGGACTGGGAGTCAGAGTAAGTGTGAAGGGTCAACTTAATTCATTACTGTTTGTTTTTATTTGCAGTGTTCTTGGTCAACCAGCCTTCTCATTCATACGTTTAGCAGAGATCAAGCTAGGTCTTAGCATAGTTGTTGCCAGGAACTACTCATTCTACCACAGTTATCAGAACTTCTCCTGCAAGCTGCTGCAGGTTGAGCAGGTTCTTTCGGCTTAACAGGTTCCATACAAGGTTGTTTTGGGAGAATCCCACTCTTGCATGTCTCTCTGTCTTTTTACAGTTATACTGTGTGGTGACAGAGGCTCGGGGGAGTGTGGCATGGAGAACAACGTGACACAAATCTGTCGAGAAGACCTTGACGACCTAAGAGAGGCCTTCAACAAGATTGGTCAGTTTTCTGGCATCCCTACTCGAAAACTCATAATGTTGTTCATTAGCTGTGTCCAAAAATCAAGATAAAAGAAAAAGCAATCTGGAAGTCACCTGCTTTTTCAGTGGTGCATGTGACAAGTCAAACATTATCAGATTTTACAGGGAGCCAGGAAATAACTTCATTACATACTTGCTGTCTGTTGTTAAGTCAGGTGTTGAATGAAAAAGCAGATTTTGTCTGTTCTTATAGATGACTCTGTCAGAAATTTAAAACAAAGGGGAAATCTAGGAAATGGAAAACATTCTGCATAATTCATTCATGCAGAGTCTAGTTGTTTTACAGTGCAGGAGAATGGAACCCACCAATGAAGCTACAGGTGGCTTTTGAGTGTATATATGGGATACTGACGATAAAACACTGGTCAATCCGTTTTCCTTGGGAACTGTTTTGCCTCACAATCCCCTGTATGTGTCCCTCCACCATGAATGCATTCCCAAATCTCTGCTAGTTCATAAGCATTTAATGTAACAATTGTCTGTGTGGGAACTTTTAGAGGCACTGAACTCTTCGCATGTCTGGTTCCATTGTTATGAATGGTGGAGAGAAGTGTAACTGATTCACAGAATGAAAGTGGACCCATTTGACCTGCACTGATTTGCATCCCTCTGTCCTTTCTACAGACATTGATAACAGTGGCTTCGTCAGTGACTTTGAGTTGCAGGAGCTCTTTCGGGAAGCCAGCTTCTCATTGCCAGGGTACAAGGTGCGGGAGATAGCGGAGAAGTTCATCGCAGGCGACACCAACAAAGATGAGAAAATTAGCTTTGAGGAGTTTGTCGCGGTACGGCCTTCTGCTATTACGCTCCCTATATTGTCACTGTAAGAATTAAACCTCATTAAAACCTTTTAATTATAGGCATAATATGAAAATTATTTACACTATGTCAAAGTTGTACGATGAGCCGATCGATAGACATTCTTCAAAACAACAAAGAAAAACATCTGGTTCCATTACCTTTCATTAAAAGTTAAAAAAAGATTTTACCTGCTCCCATGAAGTTACTCATTTGGAGATACGAGGTTTTATTCCAGCAGGGACTTGTATGATTTTACATTACTTCTAATATACACTCACTTATCCAAAACCTGTCGGAGCTTAAGTCCAGTTTGTAAAGGCCACGTTTCAAGAGTTTATTGATATTATTTGTAGATCCAACCACAAAAGCTAAACAAATATTATCCTTCCTCTGTGATTTTACACTCTTTAAAAAGATGCAGAAAGGGTTTGTTCAAATGATGCCATAAAGGAGCTACTTTGGGTTCTCTAAAAATCAAAAGAGAGAGATTTGGGGATGTGTGGAACTTTTGGAAGAACCATCACATATAAAAGTAAGAGTACCTTTTAAATGATGGATCGTTTTTTGTAAATGAGTGAGTGTGAAAAACTTTTTAACCACGATTTAAAGTTTTGCGGAAGAGCCCTTAAACTACTAAATTAATTAAACTTAATGCCTTTAAAAGGTTCTGTACTCTCAGACACTTCATTTACAAAACTGGCTCTTCGGGGAACTAAAAATGCTTCCACTGTTCCGTTAAAGAACCCTCTGGAGTGGTTTTCTTTAAGAGTGTAATTATAATATGGATACATATTGAAAACTTACCACCACGTTCCTGTTTTTCAGCAATAAACAGCTTTAAGGCAGAAGAACACGTTCTGACTACAGTATATCTTCACTGCTGTCATGAATGAAGTCAGTGTTACTGGAGCTGAACAGTTTTGCAGAATATCTCGACGGTGCTGAAATACTTGATGCTTTTGAGAAAATGTGCACATTAGTCTGTAAAACCAATCCTTCACAAATTACTTTCTCACAAAGGCCCCATCAGGACTCCTTCCTATACGGGTTAACTCAAGAGCACCCTCTAGTGCCCAATCAACCCAGAGGACATCAGCCAAACCCTCAAGATCTAGTGTTGTCTGTGCTGTCACCATGACCGCCCCTTTATAGACTTCTTCAGAGGTCTATTGCTTAAATATCAGCCCCTGCTATGCTAAACAAGACCTACCAAAACTTAACCTACCGATTCTGCTGGAGCTCATTGTGTTCCATCTGCTTCCTCAGATCTACCAGGAGCTTAGAAGCAAAGAGGTGAGAGAAACCTTCCGCAAGACCATCTCCAGGAGGGGTGGGATCCACTCGTTCGGAGGAACCTCTGGACTCTCCAGCGAAGGAACCCAACACTCATACGCTGGTAGGACTGGCTGTGAGCTACTCTGAATCAGTTAGAGATCAATCACAGAACTGCTCAAAACAGCAACATAATCTTTTCACTCCCAAATGTTTGGCATGGCCTTAGTGCAGTAACATGTACAATCTTCTTCAGTGACTCAGTCCTATATTTTAGCTGTTACCGAAAGCTGAGACAGTATTCCTTCCCATTAGTCGAGAATGAATGAAGTCATTTTATAGCCCTTGGCTCCGCAGGGCTCTCACAGTAATCTGAGTCCAGCAAATGTTTTGTCTGTCCAATCATCCCTCAGACGAAGAGAAAGTGGCCTTTGTGAACTGGATCAATAAGGCCTTGGCAAATGACCCCGACTGCAAACATCTCATCCCCATGGACCCGAATACTGACAGCCTGTTCAAATCGGTCAAGGATGGAATTCTTCTATGGTAATACGGCCAGAGATATGCTTGTCACTGTGTGCCGTTCTCGAGATATTAAGGCCGTATAAAATGATGTTAATCACACTAATGTTGTTTACTGCCAGGCGTCACACTGATCGGGTGTATTTCTTTACAGCAAAATGATCAATCTCTCCCAGCCAGATACGATCGATGAAAGGGTCATCAACACAAAGAAACGCACAACCTTCACCATGACTGTAAGCACTTGCTCTTTAGACATAATGGGCCAGTTCCAGATAAAGCCTAGACTGAAACAGGCGTTCAGTGGTAATTCAGCATTGGCTCTGCAATGCATGTCTGGGAAATATTAATGTAAATACTGTTAGAAAGGATAGATCTGCAGATAGAAAGATATTTTGTCACATATTCTGCATAATTCAGTGATGAGTCGTGATGTAAACAGTCATTCAGAGTGAGACTGGTGTGAAATGGTGTTAAGCTCCCTTTTGCGAATTTCTTTACAATGATACAACAGGTCAGTACAAATACCGCCGTTTTATTTTCTGTCCAGACCTCCAGTGAACCCACACCTGAGATTTGGTATGGAATGTTGATTCATTAAATTGACTAAAAACTAAAATGACTTAAAATATAAAAGCTTTACCCTCATATTTTCTCCAAACTATAGTAAAACAGTCTCAGACTTCAGTATACAGTAATAGTACCCCAGTTTTACACATATCAGGAGCCATGGATGTAGTCATAATTGGATTTTTTTTGAGAACCGAAATCAGTTTTATGTGAAAATCCCTACAATAGCATGGAAACTGCAAATATCCCCCGCCTTTTGCTTTTTTGTGGCAAAAATGTATTTTTTCTGGATGTTTCCACACACCTCATCCACTGTGTCCCAATACATTTGTCCCACAACCTTCCACGTTACATATCGTGGCAGGAAAAACTCCACAGTTCAATTGATCTCCAGGAGACCTTTGTATTTTTAGCCCGAGTAGATCAAATTTTAGTCCTCAAAAACCTTCACCTCGCCACAGTGTCCCAATACTTTTGTCTTGCCAGATTAAAAGACGAATACGGGTTTTACCATTACATTTTCTTTAAGGGTAACGCATTAAACTGAGTTTAAAATGACATAAAAAAAATTAAATAAAGTTTTATTTTTACCAACACACCACCACGTTTTTTACTATATGCAGGTGCTCTTAGAACGTAACCATCGCGAAAAGAGGGGGAAAAGAGGGGGTATTCATATCTTAATGTTCTTAAACTTTCTGTGTGCAAGCTTTTAGAGGCATTAAATCTATCAGACGTCTGGTTCCATTCACCAACACTAAGAGCAATTCTTTCCCTGTAAAATTCTGGAAAATGACACCAAATGCTCTGAACAGTTTTGTTTGCATCCTGACCGCTTACTTATGCAGTTCATTTGAAAGATTGGTGGGAGTCACCTTTAATGCATTACCATTGTCCTTCACAGGAGAACCTGATTCTGGCCCTAAATTCAGCTTCAGCCATTGGCTGTACGGTGGTCAACATCGATGCCCATGACATGATGGCTGGGACCCCCCACCTGGTGCTGGGGCTCCTCTGGCAAATCATCAAGATCGGCCTGTTTGCAGACATCGAGCTTTCCCGTAACGAAGGTCAGTCACGTGCCTTAAACGTGGCCTTTTTTACTCATGCCTAGTGGGACCTGCTGTCCTTCACAGTTCGGACAGGGCTTGAAAATCAGTTGATGAACGGGATCAGGTGTGCCGTGGAAGAGAATAGTTGAAATGATGCAGGACTGTGGGTTCCCAGGAGCAGAATTAAAAAAAAAAGCATGCTTTAGAACTTTATCAATAATTCATGCTGTTACATGAAAAAAAAACAACCCATAAATTAGTAAGCAGTATGTCTCAATACAAAAAAAGAAAGACAGATGGAGAATGGTTGTCTTGTCATTAAGGGAGAGTCCTCAGGACCCACCATCAGCTTCCATGAGCTGAGTGAGCTGTGCAGGGCAGCCAGTCCCGGGGTAACAGCGGAGAACCACTGAAATAGAACACAATACCCAAAATGCCAACACTGCTAGCGATGAATGAAAGCCATTAGGGCCAGTTAGTATTATTACAATTTCATGATACCAACCAGGACACTGTGTTTTCAATGTTTAGCCAAATTGCCTTTGAGATTCAGGCTGTTTATGTAGTACTGTGTATGTGTGTGTATGTGTGTGTGTTAGCTCTTATTGCACTGCTGGGAGAGTCTGAGGAGTTGGAGCACCTTCTCGCCATGTCCCCTGAGGAGCTCCTGCTGCGCTGGGTCAACTACCACCTCGACGCTGCTGGGTGGCGACAAATCAGAAACTTCAGCGAGGACATCAAGGTATCCATCCATCCATCCATTATCTACCCCTTATTCCTGCATTCAGGGTCGGGGGGGGACTGGAGCCTATCCCAGCTGCAACGGGCGAAGGCGGGGTACACCCTGGACAGTCGCCAGCACGTCGCAGGGCCACCGACATCAAGGTACCATATGCAAATAAGTAGGTGTGTAAGGATACAGAAAGGTAACGGTTTGGTTCACGCTATAGTTCTGACATCACGGTTCGGTACGGTTCACAATACAGCAAATTTAAGCAACAAAAAATTCTAAAGAGTGAGTCTTGGTTTGTTTTCGTTTATTTTAACCAGTAAACATACACTCTTGCAGCAGAAGTGTTACGCCAGTAGGTGGCACTATTGCACCACACTACGACCCAGGTCTATGATTTACTTGCACTTTATGGTCCCTCTGTAATTCCGTACCTTTAATTTGTAAGAGTCTATGTTTAGACAGTTAGCAGTTGGACATAAACATGTTAACTGTGTTATTCAAGGAGAGTACAAGCAATTTTACACTTTTACTTCTTACTACACTTTTACAGTCTGATACTTTTAGGTAGATCTGAGGACATCTGAAGTCTTAAAGGGGCATTCCTGTCTAAAATGGGAAGTATAACATTATTATGGTCATATATTTTGCAGTTTTCTGATATACAGGCTAGTAAATACTGAGGTAAAATCTCTAGTCAGCCAAGCTACTCTTCTACACTACAGCTTTTCCTTTGAAATGTCTGTCATTCGTTTAATCTAAACCTTCCACTGATTTAAAGTTTCTACAGTTGTAGAAAGTTCTACAGTCTCAGCTTTCCAGAACAGCCCCAAAAACATACACTAAAATGGCTCCTTTAACCTTCAAAACGCATCATCTAATATATTTATCTTACTCTAGATGTCCCTCCAGCACTGTTGTAGGATTACAGTAACAAGTAATGGTCATAGCACGGGTTAAGTGCTCCTTTAAGAGTAACGGGTATTAAGAAAGACACCATTAGTGTCAGGTAATTACATGGTGCTTGACATGTGTGTTCTGTTAGTCCTGTTATGGCAATTATACTCACTGTCAGAGTGATTTTGCCTCGCTTTACCCACTCCATCAAGTGCCTCTCTTGTGGGCCTGCCTAGAGCCAGAGCAACCTTGCAAAAATAGTTCAGTGTCTCATTTCCAGCTGCAGAGAAGGCTGTGCAATTTCTCCAAATGTCCTCTGCAAACAAGCCAGAATAATGTCACATTTAAAAGTTAAAGCAGCAACGTTGCTTAAGCCAGTTCCACCACACTGTCACGTTTAGTGCCTGTCTAGAGAATTGCACATAATTGCATAATGCTAGAAAATCTCCAGATTCTCAGCTGTTAAACTGTTCCTAAACACTGACTCGAAATTTCTAAAGATGCTTGATTAGCTTGAGCCGATTTCAAATTACTCATCCAAACGTGGCGAAGAACCCACAGATTAGGACTCCTCATCCGTCTGATCCGGCTGAACTAGCGTACAGAAACAATACGTCATCCAAAAATTAATTATCGCTCTCCATAAATGAGCAGGAAATATTCTGTAATACCAGATAACCTTTATTGAGAAATGCTCCCTTAACATTTAAACAGCAAATTAAAATGAACCACAGACATGTTAGCAGCTGGAGGAATGATTAACACTAGTTTGTTTTTAGCTGCTAGTTGTTAGCATTACTGACTGAAATGGTGAAATGTTCCCTTATAAGTAGTTTAACCCTGAAGCAAACTCACATTTGATACATTTTGGCTGTCAATGAAATATTTTGTCCAATAATGAATTATAGCTGGTGGCAGGTTTTCTAAAATACATACTTACGGTGTGTCTGAAACCGCGCACTTGCGCACTTTTAGTGCACGATTTTAGGGCACGATTTTAGGGCATAGTGCGCTGACACTGAAAACCGAACTAAAACTGCTGCAATAAAATCGAGCAGAAAACGCCGTGCAGAACAATGCACACTATGCACTAAACAGGCGCCATTTTGACCACGTAGTGGAGGGGGCCGGGCTTTCAACATGTTTTCAAGTTGGATAGTGGCAGCAAACAGTGAAATACAAGCGCAAGCAGAGGCAGCTGGTTGGTATAACTGTGAGTAACGTTAATAAAATTATTTTACTGATGTACGCTGCAGTAAAACCGGCAGATATTTTGGCAACTGAAGAATCGTGAGCAAATGTTAGTCCGTCATTTCCACTAAGTGCAAAATGTTAGTTTTCCGTTTAGGACAGCACTGACCCAGAAGGCAGTGCGCAGTGTGCACTACGCACTAATTCTCAGTGCACTGACGGTAGAGCATGATTTCGGACACACCGTATCTCCTCCTGTATTGTTAGCATTACTAGCATTGGAGGGTAACATTATCTCTTAGAATCTTATAAAACAACTAATTAACTTAAAAGTCAAACACAAAAAAAATTACCAAAACAATACATCATCCAGGAATGAGGACAAATTAGGAATTAGCACTAGTTTAATGTTTGTGATACAAACTGCCTTACACAAAATTGAGGAATTTTATCCAGTAATGGTACTTGCACAGGACAAATTCACAGTCAGATGGAGAAGTTTGTTGCTGAGAATGTTAACATTCGTGGCTAAAATGATGAACTGTTTTCATATAAGTGATGAGTTATCAAGTTGATCCAGTTTAACTCCAATAAAAAGTTGTCAGTGGTATACTACATCCAAAAATGATGTAGTACTGACTCATTAAGTTATGCTAACTCAGTAAGTTTATTAGCTGTTTACAGCTGTGGTGGAGTCAAGTCACTTAGAATAGACTAACTTCTACTTGATTGTTAGCATTACTAGCATTTTTAGGTAAGAGTTTACACTTAAAATTGTCCAGCCTTCACAAAACATTACCAGAGAAACGTATTATCTAGGAATGATCCAGCTGAGGAGGAATTAGCAATTAGCTCTGGTTTAGTAATGCTAACATTCTTGGGTCAAATGTTCCCTTTTTATGCATTTACAATAACTGAGCAACTTAAAAAGAGCCACTTGAACTACACAAAATGAAAGGAATATTGTATCCTATAATGATACCTGCAGAGAACAGATTTGCATTTGGAGGATGCTTGGCACTATTTTACCGTTAGCAGTGCTAACATTTGTGGGTGAAATGCTCCCACTCCAGTGATAAACCCTTGAGCAAACCAGCAGTTTTTTCCAGTTTAACTCCTACACAGGGTTGTTCATGGAATGCTTCATCCAAGAACAAAGAATTTAGCACTTAGCTGCTGCACTTTTAAATGTTTTTCACCACCTAAATATGGTACATGGCAAAACGACAGCACAGCCCTCAGCATTTGCTTTGTTTTTGCCTCGCAGGACTCCAGGGCCTACTTCCACCTGCTGGATCAGATCTCTCCGAAAGGAGACGGGGACGATGAGATGCGAATCACCATTGACATGTCCGGCCTGAATGTGAGTGTGGTCCGCAAGTGAGCAACTGTATGGATTGCGCCTTTTTCCATGTAATCGATCGGAGTGTTGAATCGCATGCCTTTGTGCAGATAAAGACAATGGTCAGACTTTTGATCCTCTGGGCTCAGATCCCAGAGATAGCGAAGTGAAAGTGAAGGAGGCTTTATTGAAGCTGTCAGTCAGGGTGCAGTAACCGAATAAGGGAGGGTTTTATACAGCAAGGCTTTTATTGATTTCAGTGTATAGTATGAGTTACTTCATCACAGCTATCCTTCACACAAACTATTTAATCTCCTCTCACTGTGCAGCCTTCAGAGGCCGTTTTCCATATTACAGACAATTGTCTTCCACAGACACTGTAAAAACCACAAAATGTCTGTCGAACCCCACCCAGCTCTTCATTAAGGTGAACCAGGCTTGTAGATGTGGTTTAAGACACAGTCTGACTTACTGTGAAGCGTAAAAATGAACAGAACTGCACACCTACACAACTTCACAGTGGCACAACTACCAAACTGGAGGGCCCATGGTGAGGAGAACTGGTCGTCCAGGATCACATTTGAACTATTGGTCATAAAAATGGAAGAATCTGTTCCAAGATCAGTCCTCTCCAGCCCTGGTGGTGTCTGAAACTGCTGCCTGTAGTGAGGTTTATTTATACCTCACAGTCATACTGTGTCCTAAACCACATCCAGAAGTCTGCAGCACTTTAATGAAGAACAAGATGTGGGTTGAGTCAAACAGTGTTGCAGGGCTACATTTACTCAAGATGATTTAGGTTACCATCGACTTTCAGTCAATAGCAATTGTAGCTGGACTGTTGTAACCGAGGAAACATGGAAACCAGGCTAGTAGCTGATGAAGCATGTTTTTTTCTCTTTTACAGGAGCAGGATGATGAGAAGAGGGCAGAGTTAATGCTCCGACAGGCAGCTCGTCTGGACTGCAGGCAGTTCGTTACACCCCAGGATGTGGTGGCGGGGAACCACAAGCTCAACATGGCCTTCGTGGCCAACCTGTACAACATGTACCCCGCCTTGAGCAGGCCCAGCGACAACAGCATTGACCTCGCCATGCTCGAAGGTGAGTTGTACTTCACCGACGGAGCATTAGCTTCGAAGAAGATAAGAAGCAGCTTGCTTGTGGGATCAATACTGTTTAGGGTAATTAAGTATAAGATCCCTCCAAGTATCCCGTTTTAAATTGTTTGCGGTTTGAGAGGCCTCCAAAATGTTCAGTACTCAATACCAGCACTGATCGTCAAGGAGAACTGGAGTTTAAGGGAATATGCTCAAGCTTTTGATAAAAAAATACTATGCCTCTTAATACCCATTAAACTTAAAAGTACATGTCAGCATCTTTTTTAGCCCAAGAAATGACCAAATAGTTCCACCACTCTTCATTTTCTTCAGGCTAAAGTTACTCAAACAGATTTTAGGTTCTCAAAGGTGCGGTTTTGGCATAAGAATGCTAAACAGTGCATCTGCAAGTAATGCCTGGTAGACGAACAGTTATGCACACAATATTAGACAATATAAGTCACTGAAAGGGAGTAGACCCACACTAGTAGGGTGTCATGAATGCTCATTGTGAAGTGAATGAGTTTGACTAGGTCTTTAACAACTCTGCAGACATGCTAATATTCTGTTGTGATTTACTGAAAGATTTACTGTAAAACTCCCACACAAAGTAATGCATATATCACATGAATGTCTGTCACAAGCTCTGTGTGTGGGAGGTGAACACCATTGCCAGAATTGCCCTAAATAAACATCACAAGTAACACAAAAAAGCCTACAGAGATAAGCATTATCAGGCAAAATAATCGTATATAATAAATTGTAAGAGTCCAAAAGGCTTCTATCTCCTTAATTTCTGCCTGATTAATAATTGCTGATGATCAAATGATGTTGCTGTTATTACTGCCAGTACTCAAAATGACCAACAGGGGGTGCACAGTGGCTACACATACATTACAGCATTAACGTAAAAGTTCTTAAGGAAGATCTTGGAATAATAATTTACTTTATCTCTCCTCTCTCACCTGTCCCAGATCTGACCCCAGCCATTGTAGGTACTGTATTAAGTTTGCTTTGCATGCTCAGTAGCATGCCTTCATTCTCTCTTCTCGCCTCTCTGCCCTCTGTGTTAAAGTAATAAATAAGACAACAAGTTATTACCAACCACAGACGACTAGAGGAGCTTTGAGCATAGAACCCGAGAGGGACTGCGCTACCGTGAATGACCTCGCTGTGGTGAATCGGTCGGAGCCGACGTCATGATAGCATTATTCACGCTAACGCACGACCTCGAGAGTTTTACTGCTTTTATACAACAGTCCTGCAAACAGCAGTAAAGCAAAGTTCCCAAGATTGAACCAAACGTGCTTTAATATGGGCAGATCCTTCCGCCAAATAAAGCAGTACTGCTTTGTGTTATGGCTAGTACCATGAAACAGCTGCAATAGTATCATACTATGTCATTAAAGGATTTTCATGAGTGTTTTGTTCCCCAGCCAGTCTGTAAAACGTATCAAGCCTATCTTATTTGCTGAATTGTGTTTTGTTTTTGGGGATTTTGACATGGCCTGTGGTCACACTCTTGACCCAACGGCTCGAACGATCATATAACAGTTATGTGTTCATGTTCTGTTTTGTGCTAGAGTGGAAAACCTCTAACGGTTAAGTGCCATCATTAACTTAGCAACCGGTGCTCAGCGGCGAGATACAGTTTTATGAAACATCTGCTATCACCCATAACGCCTCTCATCCAATCAGATGGTGCCGTCTGTTGTATAATCACTTTTACAGCTTAATTAACGTTTCGTTCGCAGTTGGCGTGACTGAGCTCACACACTAACCTGGTTATTATGGAAGCAAATATGTCCCTTACAGCTGATCCTGGCAGCTTTTGACATGATCAGCTGTTTTTGCACCAGATATAGCACATTATTGCAGTTGACAAATTCACAGATAAAACAAACCTCCCTATATTGAAGCTGTAACATGACATTAGAAAGAACAATTAGTGCATTTCTAAGCACACATTTCAGCAGACTGGACACTCAGACCTTTGAAAGGAAACCTATCTGCAGCATTCGTCTGTTTTTACAGTACAGCTGCAGAGTTTCAGTGGTAACAGTGAGAGTGGAGACTATGAGTGGTGCAGGAATAAAACATCCCTCCCCCGATGACCAATAACTCGAGTATTTATGGCAGGCCAACGGTCAGCTATGTGAATCCTGCCTGTAACGAACCTCGCTGAAGGGGTTGCCACAGCACTGCGCAGACAGAATGTTAAGGGGTCCGTTTTGCAGTATGTGGTAATATAATTATGTAATGCACTGTGTTCTCTAAAAGCTCAGCACAGCATGTGTGCAGGAATTACAGCGAGCAGAGAGCAGCCTGCCACGTTCCGCACTATTTCCCACACAAATTGGACGGCAGCCGTGGGATGTCCATTAATATTCCCCTTTACGTTCGCTAATGCAAAGTCAAAGTTAAATGCGGTGTGAAAGTTTTTACTGAGCACACGCTGCCTCGCGACCCTCCGCCAGAAGTTAATAACCCCTGCCCTGTGTTTATGCCCATCCGTGCAGGAGAGTCGCGGGAGGATCGAACTCTTAGGAACTGGATGAACTCATTGGGAATTAGTCCATATGTCAATCATCTATACAGGTAAGACTTCATGAACAGAGAAAATGCCTCGGATGTCTTGTGGGTTGTGGGTAGGTGTTTCCAATAAAGATTCTAACAGAGTGGCCACTGACTGGAAGCACAAGCGAGGTGTTTCCAATAAAGTGGCCACTGACTGGAAGCACAAGGTTGGGTTTTTTAAGTATGTGAACTGCCTCGTTCACATGTGAGCAATTTTAAAATTCACATAAATACATACATGCATAAAGACATACATATTCCTTATGTCTCATGCTGCAAATTTCTTGGGTTCATATTTTCCATTAAAAATCTTTCACTCAGTCCGGAACTGCTGGACCAGTCAGGGCAGTTTCAGGCACTGCAAAAACGATTTTATACAGCAATGACAAACTGTCTAAAACTGGGGCCACTACATTTTATGATGCATATTACAGCTGCGTGATATTGAATGTGCCTCATGCTAATATGCAATACACAAAAACCAGTGAGCCTATGCTATGATGTGGTGAATGCCTTGATTCATCCAACCATCCAAAGGACGTCAGAAGAGTCAGAGAACACAAAAAAACCTTCAGCAATTGCTCATTTGCATATTTTAGACTTCTGCAACATCGGTGCTTCAAAGGCTAGCAAAATCGAGGTTAACAAATGACGTAACACGCAGCACTAAATGAATATCACTGAAAATGTATTTATTCTCAAAGCATGTCCTGGGGCGATGGTCCTCTGCACTGTTTTTCTTCTCTCTTCGTAGTCTGTAGTCTTTAGTCTGTTGTACTATAAGTCTACTGTTACATTGTATACCTCACTGTAATGTGGCTATAATTATATATTTTAAAATTGTGCCTATAAATATATATTCTTAATTACTGAAAAATGTATATAGCAGCATAAATACCTAGGTATATCTGTGTGTGTGTATATATATATATATATATATATATATTAGGGCTGGGAAAGTTAACACGTTATTAACGCGTTAATGCATTATTTACTTAACGCCGGTTTTAAAATCCTTTTATTTTGAAAGTCGGTGCTTTCACCACAGTAACGCGCGCAGCGGCGGACTGGG
>JBBPDH010000011.1:6671158-6683988 GCA_037974565.1 Clupeocharax schoutedeni | reverse complement strand
CGGATCGGCAGATATCCAAATTTAGAATATCGGTATCGGTATCGGACATAAAAAAGTGGTATCGGGACATCTCTACTTGTAGATCCTTCAAATACCAGGTTTGACTCTTTTTACTTCATTAAATTAAATAAGGTGTGTTGATTATGGAATTTAATGAATCCACACAATGACTGGAGGATTCAATTCTGCTGTGCGTTACACAGCTCGGAGGAGGCGTGTTCAAGACTTCACCCTCCAAGGTTTCTGGGAGTCCAAGCTAGTGGGTACAATTGGAAACAAATATTGTAAGCTATTCTGAATTAGATGAAAAAATCTGGAGTCGTCAGTGCACTAATTTATACAAGTCGACTTATCCATTAACGAAGTCGAGTCGACTTGGATGACTTCATCACACAAACAGCGGAGGAACACGGTGTCCAACATTGAGCAACTTAAAGTTCTCTCTAACATTAACAGTCAATGTGACAATTATACAAAACAAAAGACTGATACCTTGAATTTTCTGGTAAATTTAAGTGTATAACAGAAAGTGGGAACAGCTCAATCCGCGGCGCCACTCAGCATCCTCTGCTCTGGAGACTCTCTGCAGTGCTAGCGTTAGCCATGTTAGCTAGCTGAATCGTTTCAGATGCAGAGCGCCGGTTCTGTTACTGTACTTTAACACTGACTTGCAGGTTCTGCAGGTCTCTCTACTGTTTGTGTGGTTAAAGCAAAGTATCTCCAGACATGTTATGCATGTCTGTCTTCTCTGCTGACATGTCTCTCGTCTTGTTGTGGGTTATAAGTGACTACAATAATTGGTTAAACCAAGGAATGCATTTCATCGCGAGTCAATCAGAGGCAGAGATTGCATTAATGAATTTTAATCATTTCAATATAACCCTTAAACGTCATGTGTGGCAGTTATTGCCATATTTCTGTTTGAGTGTAATGAAGGAAAATCATACTGCAATATATTACAACAGAAAAACACAGTCTGGTTTGCAACTGGCACTGTGAGACTCGAGCTGAAATGTCAAAGCAGGGAAAGGGAGCTAAGTGCATGGACAGTCTTTAGGAACACTGACCACAACGCTAAAATGGCTCTCTTACGCAGAGGCTGAGAGATGGGCTCTTACGCAGGAGGGCTGTCTCCACAGAATCGCCCGATCCTCTGAGCTTCACTCGGCTCGCCGCCATTATACACAGCCACGTGATCGTAACGGCAGTAGTTGTCCCTCTCCAAGTCAAACTTCTCAAACTTCAGCTCGATTATCTGAGAAGGAAATGCAAAGAGTGTAAAAGAGAAATAAAATCCGGAGTTAATAGACAACAGAAACACTGTGGACAACACTATGTGAGTGTATGTTTTTTGCACTACAGCAATAAGCCTCTAATGTAATGAAGGTTTATGGCCATCAAACAGACATTTTTCTGTCAACTTTCTTCTGTTCCGTATGTTCTATAGCTAGAATCCACCTAAAAGGAGTGGTTTGTCAAATTTAGATGTAGTTGAGACATGTTTGGCATCCAAATTTTGCTTTTTTGGTTTAGAACTGGAGCTACAAGTCTATTGTTGCTAACTCAGTCAATAGTCACCCAAATATTTTCTGTACACACATTCAAACTGCATCCAGCTCTTCAATAAAGTGGTGTAGACTTGTGGATGTGATTTGGGGCTCTGTATGACTTACAGTGAGCTATAAAAAAGGTAAAGAAGTGGAAAATGTGGTGAATACAATTTCCCACTGTTCCTCTAAAGCCTGGTTTTTGACTCTACTAGTGTCCATTTACTTAGCGAGAAGTGTTTTGTAAAGGGTCAGAAACGCCATGATCAAATCTATTTGAAATTATGTAACAAATTCCTGCATGACGTTTGCACTATGTTAACTGGTGGCTATATACTCGCTCCGCTGCATTAGTCTAGTAGCTAATGAAAATTACAGACGCAAACTTCAGACACCAAAAATGCCTTGTCTAATTGTGTAAATTTGACTTTAATAGACTTCTAACACCCAGCGGGGACATTAATATTCTCAAGCAAGACCGAGGGAACACAGTGTTGACCCAATAAGCCGTAATCTGCAGTGCATTAAATTTGCAGATCAGTCAACAATGAACTATCCAGCAATGCAAGGAATGTTTAATTTCTTATTCCCTTCTTCCTCAAGATTTGAATCCTCTAGCTCAGACAAGAAATGAGTTGTAAGCCTTTTAATGAAGCCTTTTAGGGGAAAATTATATATTTTTAGATTCAAGCCACTGTTACAGTGTTTTTGTCCATCATTAGCTGTAACAGCCTTGTAGTTTCAGGGCAAAACCCAAGGAGCAAAACCAAACATGACTGGTCATCTTGATCTGGAGAAAACTACAGCATTAATGGTGCAGAGATGAAGATAAAGCTCACTTGGTGCTGTGGTGCCACGATGTGCCACGAGCACGTCACACCAGCAGGGTAATCCCTGTCAGGCCAGTTAGGGGTCTTCAAAGTTCCTTGTTTATCCATGAGTCCACCACAGTAGCGGTCCCCTGTCACAGGCAGACATTACACAGATACGGTACTAGAAGTAATAGTGCCCACCTATCTGACTACTTCAGTGCTGCACCAAAAAAAGTCTAAGATCCAGTTATTATTTACTATCTGCATCTTTGGACGCACTAAAAAGACACATTCTGTTGGAAAGTGTAAGGGAGTACACCTGTACACAGAACACACTTCTGCACATTTTAAAACATAATTACTCTTTACCTGCCGCTCAATTTAACCAGAATAAAACAACATAAACGAGCAAAAGCGTCATAGTTATCCATTTACATTTTACAGTATTTTTTCCAATTTGTTAAATTCAGCATAGAAATAGAAAGTGAGCACTAAGTTTAGCAGAAAAATGCCAGATTTCTGTTTGCTCCCTGTAGAGCAGTGGTCCCCAACCCCCGGGCCGCGGACCGGTACCGGGCCGTGGGTCATGTGGTACCGGTCCATGGGGGAAAAAATCGTGGATAGATGTTACACATTGGGTTTATGTTTATTATTATATTTTAAAGATACCTCATTATTATATTTTTAAAATATCCCCATTTTTATGCGTATCATTTATTTGTATAAATGCGTATACGTACATTTATCTGCCGCTCCTTAAAGGTCGGGCCGTGAAAAGTTTCTGATATTAAACCGGTCCATGACCAAATAAAGGTTGGGGACCACTGCTGTAGAGGATGAGTATGATTAATTAACAATTCATTAAAAATGAGATTAACAAACAAACAGCAAAGTACTTTTTTTGTTCGTAAATCCGACCCAAGACGTCATTTTTATTTAGAACTCGCTGAACCCCTGTGGTTATAGCATCTTCATTACCGTTAATTAGTGGACTGTGTGTGCGCACTAATGTGTCTGGAGCCAGGTGTGTCACTGGTCTGCTCCCTGACATAGGGTGAACAGAATTACTCCACATGTGCTGTTTAACAGTTTTTATTATTCTAACAAGTGGAAAATGTTCAAACACAGACAATTTCAAGAGTAGGTGTGTCCAAATCTGGTACTGTCCAAAACTAATATTTGTGCATACAGACACAGGCAGAGCAAAAACACACACTGCAGCACGCAGGGAACTCACGTGCGCCTCCAAATTTATATGATACTTATCCTTCTACAGCGTGGCAGGATTGGAGCAGCACAGGGCTGGGCCTCTTTCCGTATATAACCTGTAATGAGCTGGTAGTGTAAGAGGGTCATTACCTCCTTGGTTCGGCCGGACTGCTGCATAAGCGGCCAGGAAACCACTCCCAGCTGTGTTGGCGTCCGACACCATGACCACTTGCATCTTGTTGCTGGTGGTAACCAGTGCGCCGGGCCTGGACATGCCGCAGAAACGGCCGAGCCGCTGGCCACTGACATGTCCGTCATACACGTCCACGTAATCGTACCTGCACAGGCCGTCGTTCTCCAGGTCCATGACTCGGAACGAGAGAGACACCACTCTACCCTGAGGCACCTATGGACATGTGGCACTACAGATAAGCAGTGGGCGGAAAGACTGGTGCCAAAATGAGTCATGAAAGCTTCCTTTATGAAAACGCACTGGCCGCTGGAGCTCAAGTGCGTAGTCAAAGCCCATTTCTTTCTGCATGGACTCTGAATATAATACATGATTTAAAGGAATAGCGCAACATAGAACCAAATGTTCTGTTTTTCTTTATAGACAATCAGCCAAGACACATCTGATGTCTGACGTTTCCCTTGAATCGCGATGTTAAAGAGAATAATGAGTAGTGAAAGCTTTGTAACAATTTGAAAATCAAAACACACCTTAACTACTGAGCTGTTAACGCCGTAAAATAGGTAACACACAGGTTTAAGTAGTCCTAGAGTATCAGAAACCACATGAAAACCACATAAAACAGGTCACCTGTTTTAGGGTTTATTTTGGCCAATACAGCTCCAAAATACATAAATATAGAACAGGATGGTTTAAAAAAACAATGAATAACTCCTTACCATGATCCTCCAGACACATTTGGTATTAGCCGGGTAAACCCCGGGGTGACCCTGACTTCCAATGAACCCAGACTGTCCAGTAAAGTTTCCTCCACATGCAAACACAGGCCTGTGGGAACTGGGGAGAACACGTTTTACCAGCTTGTTATATTGACTAATGAATGGAAATTTACTGTGATGTTGAAAATCTAACTGAGAAACAAGTAGAATAATCACATTTACTCCATTCTAGTAAATTAATGTGGAAATGTTTATAATAATTAAACACTGGTTAATCTGAAAAAATATATATTCAGTTTTATATTCAGTTTTATCATTACAAATAGATTAAACAGTGCTTTAAAACCAACACCTTCTCAGTAGCATCATAAAACGTAATCTCAGACATCATTCACAGCCATTATATGTAGTAACATTATATGAGACAGCTTTAAGAGGCCTTAAACTCTTCAAACGTCTGGTTCCTTTCAACACCATTGTATTGTGACAGAGAACTGCATTACACAGGTTTCTAGAGGGAAAACAGTCAAATTTCCCCATTTAGTAGAACTTTAATGATTTTAGATATCTGATAAAATTATAAATATGACAGTATCCAGATATTGTATTAAAATATGAGCAAGGAAAGATAGAAAATTTGTGTATGTTTCCTTAATTTGGTCATTGTTTAATCCTGACATCCTTATCCTCAAGTCTGAAGCTACAGGTCTTGTTTTGCTCAGTTTTAGAATAAAAAAAATTGAAAACAGCTGATAATCATAGGGGAATGTATAAGGTACCAAATTAGCCTAACGTTACGAAACGTTACGCGAGTTTTATTTTTAAAATGATTAATATTTTAGTCAAACTGGTCTCTGATTGCAGTTTTGGCAGGGTTTCAACATGTTGGCTCATATTGGAGCTCAAAAAGAAGAAAGAAAAACAGCTAACAAAATAACGTCTTCAGGAAACGTTAGCATAAAATTGCTTGTCAAATCTCTAGTCAAATTGATATCTGGGTTCAACATTAACTTCTTTTTTTGTTACTTTTCTCATAAAAACAGCAGGACATCGGCACGTCTTGTTTTGCTCATTTAGGAACAGCTGATAATTCTCAGTGAATTTATCAGATACCGAGTTAGCATAACTTTTTCGTGACCTTTGCGTTTTCTGAAAAATATAATTAAGATCGGTCTCTGACGTTATCGAAGTAAAACGGCTGGACTTTAACAGGTTAAATCTCAGTTTTGGGCTGCTCCCCCGTGTTTTTCTCTCTAAGCCCTGTCCCGTTAGATCTAATAAGGTTCGGTTCAGTTCGGTTCGGACTGTACCTGCGCGGTCTCTGGCCCAGGACCGAGGAGATGAGGACCGGACCCCACACACTCCACGCTGCGAGCCACATTTCTCACGGTCGTGTGGAAGAGACGAGACATTCGGAAAATGTGTGGTTCTCCTGGAGGGGGGAAAGATCTCCCAGAGGGTTTTCCTCTCAGACTGCAGCCGGAGAGTGAATACACGAGTCTGTTCAACCACCCCTGCGGGAGTTTAAACCGTTTTCACAAGAACATTGTTCAATTCTGAGGGGAAAATAGGCTCTAGGAGTAGAAATAAACACATTTTCGAAATATGCATAGCTTACATAGCTACATAGCTAAATTACATACCTGCTGTCCCTTTTAGGCTCCTGACGACAGGAGTTAGCCTGTTTCGTTTACAGATTCTCTCAAAATGTAACTATATATATATAAATTAACGAATCTAAAATAAACCAAATATTTGAAAATCAGGGTTTTTTTAAGTGTATCTCCTATAAAAATTACTCTAATGCACATCTATGAAGCTTTTTGACAGCTTCAGCTTATAAACACACTAGTACTATAATAAGGAATAAAATAATATCAAGATATATACTAAACTATATACAGTTCTTTATATCTAAAAGTGTGTGTCTGGGGTGGGGGTGTATGCAAGTTTATTGTGCTACTAAAGCAATTCACCAGAGCTGAAAGTATTACTAGAGACACCAAGTTTGTTTTTCGAGTACATGTGAGACAATGTAGTCCAGGCTTTAATGGGAAATTGAGTTTATACCCTACTCTAATACACTAAATTTGACCCTGGAGGCATCACATGAACTCTGAAGGTCTCATAAGGTGGCTGTCTTGCAAGGTCCTGGTTGAAGCTCATGGCCACTAGATGTCTACATTGCACAAGGATTTACCTGTCAATCCACAGACTGCTGCCAATTAGCAATGGTGACTCTCTGGATATTGCAGGTCTTTGAATCTCTAAAGGTCGATGTTTATGAACGGGTGTGCCCAGAAAAAAGCCTGGCACACAGTTGTTTATGATAAGCGACCAGCTTTAAAAGAGAGGTCCTGTCCAAGATAACTGCTGATGCAGAATGCCACGTCCGCATTTCTGCCCAGTCTGAAATTTGGACACTTCCTAAACAGAGGAGCAGCTGGCAGAGAAAGGACCTTTCTGTTTGGAACAGCTGTGGACGTAAAAGCACCAGTACAGTCCCTGCTGCTCAGGTGCCCAAATGCAGGCCATTACAGCAGCAAGCGCTACGTGGGATGAATCTTTCATCTAGTCACGTAATTTCCCTTTCACAGGCAACTGAAAATTGCCTGCAGGCCTGAGCCGTCTCCTGCTGACCTGCCGATGTTAGCTGATTGCCCTCTAACACACCTTGATGCGCCTCGGATGAGGAGGAACGACTTTTACGACGCACTTACACGGATCCGGCGCCACTGCTTTCGCATTCTCTGCCGAATGCGGAGGAGGGCAGGCCATCCATTTGGGCTGCGGCCATTGTGGGCATTAGCATTAGGACTAATGGAGAGGGGTGTTGCCAAACAGGCAACATTATTCATTAAGTCTAATACACAGAGAAGGCAGTCCAGCAGTTCACTGCAACTTAAATGAGCACTTACAGAGACACTTGAGTGGAGGTGTCACGCTACTCGGCTGGGAGGAGTCTGAACTGGGACCCTCCTCGGCCTTGGGAAACACACACTCCGCTTTTTGAGGGGAGCTCAGATTTCAGGCCTGTGCCAGATGTGGGTCACTGCAATGTCGGCTCAAGCGCCTCTGAATGAATGGCAACCAGGAGGCATGAGAGAGAAAAAAAAGAAACCCTAGAAAGTCCCCAGACAAATTACACCCAAACAACTATGGGGCAATTGGAGGAGTCGCTGGGCCCCTATCATTGCCACGGGTACAGTTACGAATTTGCACATGGAAGTCATGATGGCAATTGCACGGTTTGTTTTTGTGCATGGGGGCTCCCGATATCACATGTCCTTTGACGTTCCCCGTTTAACTCCACACTTTTGCTTCCCGTGATGCTCTGTGTCCCCAGCCTCTGCTTTTCATTTACTCTGCTCTCTGAACTGGATTTCCCCCAGGGAGTGCAAGGCCAAGTGGTGCCAGACCCAGCCCGGCGTTTGATTTACAGCTTTAACTGATTGGGAAAGTCCTTCGTGATAACTGCTTTGGTGCCTTGGACCAAGTCAGTCTGGGAAAATGCGGCGCACAAACCTCGGGCAGAACGAAAAAAGTGATGTGAGAAGACAGGCATTAAAGCGACAGCTCTGTGAAAAACCGAGTTCGCTTACCGATCTTACCGATTTGTCGGGATACATTAGATGTCTGCGGTTTGATTCTTTAGCTTTAAATCTAAAGGCTAACGTAGCTGATAAGTAAAGCACGAGGTTGGTAGTTTTGGACACTGCATGAGGCACTATTTTCGATAAGCGCTGACTAAAGTACAGATACAATTCAAGGTTCAAGACTGTAATGATCAAATTTAGTATCATCAAATCCTTATAATTGCAAAACTTGCATTTATCCTTTCAGCAGGCTTAGGCAATTTGAGGGTATAACTGTTGGTCAGGGTATGTAGAAAGACCTTCCAAACCCTCTCAACAAAATGAAATCACTGTTAGGTCAAAGAAAAGTGAAATTAACTCAAATAAATCAAAACACCAGCACCGCCAACTCACAGCCAACCACCCCATACCAACCCCACCCCAGCCCCAGCCAAAAGAATGCAATGCCATCAAATATTGCATTCCACCGTGTTACATCAGGGAATTATGAAGGTAGGTCAGATACCTTTTATACAGCACAAAAAAGCAAAATTGAATGTAGTTTATTCGTTAACCAGTTTTAGCTATTGCTGGTTCTTCCCACTGATCCCAGTCACACCACACTTCCACACTAGGAGGGTGAACACAAGCAAGTAAGCTTCACTACAATCTTTTTTAACTACTGCCAACACTGCGTCTTTGGACGGCGCAACACACTTGGAGGAGAACCTTACCTGCCTATTTTGTTACAACAGCTATCAGATGCCTGCTCTGGCCGAGTGATGGGGGAAAGGGAGGGAGGTCAACTGGTCTTCCAGCCATGGGTGGCTGTGGCACCACCAGGAATCGAACTCCCATTGATCGAGCAAACGCTTGATGTTCATTTGATAGGTGAAGAATGTCATGTAGCAAAGCCTACAAAGCATTTCAAACATTTTGCTCAAGGAAATATTGCAAATAAGCTGCCTTTGGTTGTTGCCAAGGAGTTCCGGTTTTTAAATCTGGCCCTATGCTTCACCCAGGGAGAGCAGAGAGATGCTCCGTTTGGGAAACGTTCTGCTGCCTGTTCACTTTAACCTCCAGACCCGGAGATGCACAGTTATGTAATCTGGCCAGCACAAAAGCACACATGCTATATTTTCTCACCAAAGTATCACTTCAGCCCCAGCACCATCAGAGCTAAGCGTAAGGAATCGGCCAGTTGCTACTTTTAGAACTGCTCCATCATCAGGCTATATTGCAATGGGCTCTGGGGCCGATGTAATGCTCATTACTGGAATGCTTTGCTCTTACTCTTTTGTTATGACCACAAACTGAAAAGAAAGAGGAAGAGTTATTAGCTCTGACAGTTATTGCCTGGCTAACTTATGATTCTGTTACTTCGCTAATTAAAAGCCAGGGAAAGCCCTTCCTTTTTGCAGGGTTGCACATTGAAATAAATGATATTGATATTTGAATGGCATGCCAGACAAATACAATAAAGATCCTATAACCCAGTAATCCCAATAAGCAGGAAAGCGTCCCTCGGTCGCAGCAGAGATTTCATTATGGTGTAATGTATTGAAGATATAAAGATATTGCATTCGAAGCCCAGGTTTTCTGCTGCCTGCTTTTGTGGTGGGCCAGCAAAAGCACACCTGATGCTCATCAAGGCCAAAAGGAGATGAATCAGGTGTATATTTTGCAGGGATGCATGGAAAGTGTGTAGTGTTGGAGAGGGGGGAGCTGAAACCTCTGTTTTAGGGTAAAAAAAGGCTGTAGATAAGCAGGATTTTTGCCCTCGACACAAGAAAATGTGAGAACATACTGAAAATGACAAAAGACAGCGAAACGTGAGAACCATGACAGTAAGCATGACCTCTGGTCGAGCCTCCATCTGGTGGACGCTTCGTTTTACACCATGATATATCCCCTTCAGACGCAGCCGAAATCAATTGAAAAGAGAGGGGAAGCCACACTGTGGGAATATTAAGCAGAAACCACTGTGTGGCCATTTCAGTCCATATTGGTCTCCGGGTTAAAAGCAATGGGTCTCGTTTAATGGCGTGAACATTACCGGGTAATTACTCCTCACTCCGGTGGCCACATGACTTCCCAACTCGAAGTCGTTTCCATTTTAATCCGGCAGAGAAAAAGAGGGTATTTGAAAAGGAATGGATTAAGAAATGCTAATCTCGTGAACAGTGAATAGCAATCAGTTAGCGTGGCATAATGGCATTTGGCCACCAGCCCACAGGGGGTAAAATGTCACATGGTTTGGGGATTGGGTTCAAACTTTCTTGTATCACCACAATGTACATGTATTCCTCGAGATTCATCCCAGAGACTCTAAAAATAATTTTTTTTCATCAGTATCAAAAGTCTAATACCTTATTAACCCTCATTAACACACATACAAGACGAACGAGAGAGTTCAGGCCGGTTTGGACAGTTCATCTGTAGAGGATGTTATGAGGTTGATTGTTGTTGTTACAGACAAGCAGATTTATTTGAAATGCTGTTATCAGGAGATACTCACCGAACGTCTCTCATCAGTTGCAGTGGATCAGAACTATTTGTGGTGCATCAAAAATGTTCTATGGCTTTTAAAAGCAGTTAAACCCTTTTTTGAACACAGCACAGCATGAACAGCGTGAAATTCTTTCTCTGCGTTTAACCCATTTGACCCATTTAACTCATTCAACCCATGGCAGCAGTCTGCCAGCGATGCAGTGCCTCGGAGCAGTGGAGGAGCAATGTGTGCGGACGGTACCTCAGTGGTGCCATTCGCAGTCCTGGGTTTTGAACCTACAACCTATCATTCGCAGAGACAGATCCCTTCACAGCTGCTATTAAATACTATAAAGAAGAAATAACAATAATGAATTGAAAAATGAAACACAGTGTGTGTGTGTGTGCGTGTGTGTGCAAGTGTGTGTGTGTGTGTGCGCAAGTGTGTGTGTGTGTGTGTGTGTGTGAGTGTGTGTGCGTGTGCGAGAGTGTGTGTGCGTGTGTGTGTGTGAGTGTGTGCATGTGTGTGTGTGTGCGTGAATGTCTGCGTGGGTGAGTGTGTGTGCGCATGTATGCGCGTGTGTGTGCCTGTGCGAGAGTATGTGTGCGTGTGTGTGTGTGTGTGTGTGTGTCTGTGTTCACTCCCCCTTTCACTCCATGAACGCTGGCACAGGCTTGACCACTCCCTCATTACTAACAGCTCAGACGATGGATTTTGAACATTTTATTCATCATTTGAAGACAGCAGCCATCTTTTACAACAGGGGTGTCAAACTCCGGTCCTGGAGAGCCGGTGTCTAGCACAGTTTGATGGTTCTCCTCCTCAAACACATTCACTAAACCTGATTAATTAACTGCTGAGATGAAACAGGTGTTTCTGAGCAGGGAAATCTCCAACACCTGCTGGACCATGATCCTCCAAGACTGGAGTCCCACACCCCTGTTTTACATTGAACTTTATGCAAAATGACTTGGAAAACACTCGTTTTGTATAAACTCCCATAAGAATCCGGGAATGCTTTTGTCTTCCTCTTTAAAGTTTCTGTTCTGGAGATGCTTGTTTTCATTACCATTAAACCGTCCAAAAAAAACACGCTCGAATGGGTCTTTGAGGTGTAATGGTTTCATATAAAGCCATTTCATTAAAGGGTCTATGATCACCCCCTGTTTTCTAAGGGTGTCTATCGCGATCCAGTTCCATTACATCAGTCGGCATTCCATCACTTTCAGTGTCAAAACATATAAACCGCAATTTTAAAATGGAAGACAGATATCATTCTGATTCCATTTCCTCTGCTTCAGCAAAATCCCGAGGATTTCGGAAAGCAGCATTCCGCATTCCGACGGAAAGCCTAACACAAAATGAAATATTGATCACCAGGCAACAAATCAGACCGAAACCTAGCAGAACTCTTACCCAGAGTCCACCGCATTGTGCATTAATGAAAAACATAGTGAGTGTAAAGAAAGGGGGAAAAAAAGTGTTAAAATACAATCCAAACATAATTTCCTTCCCACCGGGGCCCTCTTAATCAATGCTACGGACAAGCGCGGAGAGGGAGAGCGCTTTCCAAATGGAAAATGAATTCTGAGTCAGCCCACTGGAGATTAAAAAGGTGGAGAGGATGAATAATGGTGGGAGACCATGGAGGGAAGAGCAGCGAGTGAAAAAAATTGTGGCGACTCATCAATATTCCCAACTGAGAAAGCTTCGGCGTGAAATAGTGCGGCTAAAACAAGCCGCTAATGGAAATGTTTTTCGGTTCGTTTTTGTCTCCCCGCAGCGTGGATACACATCTCAGGAGAGTTTGCGGACGGGTGGCACCGTCTGGGACCGAGAAACCATTGATTCTAACTTTATATAATTGGACAAATAAATGGTAGAACTCACATTACTGCAGCCTTGAAGGGCCCTGCGCTGTAAAAACACCATGCAATGCATACAGTCAGTTCATACAGCCTGTTTATGGCAAGTAAGCTGCAAAAACAGAATGTTTCCACTGCTGAGACGTCACAACCATGAACACTCGTGCCTTTCAAAGCGATAAAGAGTGCTGTTCCTGCAGTCTGTAGCTGCTACTGTTTTCCAGCACGAAATTCACCCTCTGCATTTAACCCATTCACTAAGTGAAGCAGGGGGCAGCCATGAACACGGCGCCCGGGGAGCAGTGTGTGGGGACACTACCTTACTCAAGGGAACCTCAGAATCGAACCTTGCTCAGGGTACCTCAGCTGTGCCTAGCGGTCTTGGGAATCGAACCTGGACTTTCTGATCGCAGGGCGAATGC
>JBBPDH010000011.1:6648181-6659025 GCA_037974565.1 Clupeocharax schoutedeni | reverse complement strand
ACACTGTACCTGCAGGAGACACTACACACAGATCTGAAATCAGCATGAAAAACACTACAGAACCCACAGAAACTGATCTCTGTTGATTATGACTTCTTGACCTGTGAAATGATACACATGTTAAGGTTGTAACCCTCTATTCATCTCTCTGCAGCCATTCCTTCATCTCCATTAAACGTCATCTCCAGTGTGAATGAAACCTCCGTGTCTCTGGAGTGGGCGGAGCCCCGTGACTCTGGTGGGCGTGACGACGTGGTCTACAACGTGGTGTGTAAGAAGTGCCAGCACAGCGGCGGGTTCTGTGTGCGCTGTGATGACAACGTGGACGTCTCCCCTCGCCGTCTGGGCCTTATCGACAGGCAGGCGGCCGTCAGGAACCTGCAAGCACACACGCGCTACAGCTTTGAGATCCAGGCCGTCAATGGCGTCTCCGCCAAGAACCCCTCGGCGCCGCACTATGCCACCGTCAACATCACCACCAACCAAGCAGGTGAGGACTGGACAAACACGCTTGGGTTTTCCCAGATGTGACTCTGCGTTTTCTTTCTTTTCTTCATGTCTGTGGTAGAGCTTCGCGATATGGACAAAATATCAGTATTGCAATTTGACTACAATATATTGCAATTGCCATGCCTTTCAAGATATTAAAGGGCACATATCATCACTTTTCCACACAATGAAAGGGCCCACAATTAAAAGAGGCTCAAAGGCTGTAAATATTGTTTCAAATGGTATGTTCATTCCACCCATCCAAAGAGTCCATATATGGAAAACAAACTACAAAACAGCCCTTTTTCAAATCATAGTTTTTGTGACATCACAAACAAAAACATTTAAATATCTCCTTATTATGGCTACAGCTTTTTAGCCCCACCCATTCATGCCCTGATTTGGCAACACTTTTAATAGTTAATAATTAGGCTGGATTACATGAAGACTATCAGAACACTCAGTAACTAACCTGCATTTTGATTGGTCACCCTGTCAGAAACACTGTGATTGGTTAGAAGCTCATTTACATTTTGCAGCTTTTTGTGATATAAGTAAAGACCGATATTGCAATAATGAGTAGTAACAGGTTATTTATTTTTAGCCCTAATGTGTGGTGACTGTTCCTCACGCGAGGCAGATTTCCTCTAATTTCCTCTAATCGAGTCAGTCGGCCGAGAAATGTTTGGTGTCTGGAGTTCTGCACTGGAGCTACAAGGCTAATGGAGCTAATAATGCAACCTTATAAACAGCATTTAGAATCATTAACATCACTCGCCTCAAACTGCGCTTGTTAAAGTGCCCACATTTGTCTTTCTTAATATTTTTCTTTGTGGCTTAATATGCTAAAAAGGGTCATTATTCGTTTTCTTATGTTATTTTAGAGCATTCAATATAGGGTCTAGAGATTTGCTGATTTTAAATTTAACCCTTAGAATGCTATCAGCCGGAAGTACAAAAATGGTAAATTGTCATAATATGGCAAATCAGCTCCTTATATGGAAGTTCCCCTGGTTTGTGTTGATGTTCGAGGTGTCCAGACATCTTGCAGAGGTTTGTTTCATGTTTCTATGTCAAGTTATTGCAATTTACAAAACGTCATCATAATAATGAATAGTTGAGGTTTAAAAAAAAGAATTAACACACTAATGAACAAAAAAACTATTTTATATTAGGACCAAACAGAAAAATCTTTGAACTCAGGATAGTCTCTGCCCACAAGCCGCATAGGGAGGGGCTCCGAGTAGTGAGAACAAACAGCAATTTAAGACCATTTTAATTCGTTAAACCCCTTTTGTTTTACTGAAGCATGATTTCTGCGATGCAGACCTTGGTTATGTGCTTTCTGACACATTATTGGTCAGACTGCGTCTTTAGACTGAAATTAATTGTTGTTTTGATCAAACTGCTCTTTTGACCCCACAGCCCCTTCGGCCATACCCACGGTGCACCTGATGCGGGCCACTGCCAGCACCCTGAGCCTGTCCTGGCTGCCCCCGGAGCGGCCCAACGGAGTGATCCTGGATTATGAGATCAAGTACCAGGAGCGGGTAAGAAACGGCACAAAACCCAACTCCAGCCGGAGGGGCCTTGAACGGGGGCCAGGTGACATCGCAGCGGTCTGCCAGAATGGGTTTAGGCTGGAATCGGCTCAAAGTGGCCCCGGCTTCCCTTCATGCCCGGGACAATGGGGGAACAGATGGCTCTTGGTCACAAGTGAACGTTTAACGCTGAAAGTGGCGGACGATTCCGCTGGAGGCTTCGGCTGGAGTCACGGTCTTTAGTCCGAGAGCTTTTGGCCAGAGCACTTTCACACAGACGCTCTGGCCCATTAGTTTGAATTAGATTAGGCTTTTACGGATTTTGAGAACACATTTCTGTCTGTCTGACTGTGTGTGTGTGTGTGTGTGTGTGTGTGTGTGTGTGTGTGTGTGTGTGTTACAGGGAGAATCCTTCTCTCACACGGTCACCGCTCAGTCCAGCTCAGCCCGGGTGGAGGGCTTGAAGGCGGGTAAAGTTTACACGGTGCAGGTCCGAGCCCGGACAGTGGCCGGATACGGCACTCACAGCAACCCGGTGGACTTCAGCACCAGCCTGCACGGTACCTGCCTGCCTTTCATAGCTGCACAAAAATGCAGCACTGTGCAAAAGTCTTTGCAAAAAATAGTCCCTAAAAACTGTTTTGAGTGTTTTTCCATAGTAATAATGCTAAATACACTAAATAAAATAAACACAAATAACATTCTACAGTAAACAGTGATGTTCAGTATATCAGTGAGTTCTTGTGGAAGTCCAGTATTACTGTAGTTTCATCAGAAACCTGGTTCGGCTCCGTCAGTCCTTCATTAAATTAAATCAGGAGCTGCTGATGGAGTTTCACCATAAAAACAACGGCTGGAGGAACCGAGGAGGAACCTGGAGCTGAACCTGTGTTCTCCTCACCAGCTCACACAGTACCAGCTACTGTTACACACAGAACTAATCCTGATACTTTTAACTGCTTTCTTTTTTGTTTGTGTTTATTCTAATGTTCACTTTACCAGCGGGAAAACACAGAAAATGTAAACGATGTGCATCGGTGCCCGAGACTTTAGCACAGAACCGTATATTTTAAAGTTAAAATAGTAGCAGCAGCTTTCCCATCATTTGTCTATTTCTGTAGATAATGGTGTGATAGTGCCTGAAAACACATACGCAGGTCTATTTAGGTTACTTAGCTTTAGGCAACTGTGCGATGATTTTGCACTTTTTAGCCGAAAATAGAGGATCAGGCTTTCATTAGCAGCTTTTGCCTCGTAGAAGCACATTTAAGACTCTGGGTGTGTCCCAGGTGCATTTGGGGGAAAAATTGAGGTGGGAAACAGTGAATATTTGATTTGCAGACAATAAGTGGACTGATGAAATTCTCTTCTTTGCCCGTCAGATGATCCAGAGCGGTCGGTGCAGGACCAGCTGCCCCTCATCATCGGCTCGGCCTTGGCGGGCTTCGTGGTCATCATCGCCATGGTGGTCATGGCGGTGGTCTGCCTCAGGTAAGAAAGGAGAAAAAGGAGAAAGCGACGTGCCTCGCGTTTTCCATGCGTTCTTAGGCGCGATATGTGAACGGCCCCTTAATTTAATGAAGGACTGATGGAGTTGAACCAGGTTTCTGATATAACTACAGTAATACTGGACAGAACATCACTATTTACTGTTTAATGGTATTTATATTTATTCTTTGCAGTTTTATTTAGTATATTTAGTGATATTCATGTGGAAAAAACCCTCATTGCTCATCCATTTTCCATTTAAGACTTTTGCCCAGGCGTGTGGTGGTATCTCTGTCAGCTGTTGATAGCTGGGGTTTTGAGGGGGGGCCGGAGGGGGTGTAGACCGTTATTGTATCTATGCTGGACCATCTTCCCTGTCGGGCCAAATCCTCCCCCTCCCTCCCCCTCGTCCCTTTTCTTCTTTCTCATTCATGCATTCTGTTTCGTAGTCCTAATATATGTGTGTGTGTGTGTGTGTGTGCGTGTGCGTGTGTGTGTGTGTGTGTGTGTGAGCCATTCTTCTCTGCCAGCCATTTAAATTGGAGTTGAGATGCTAATTAGCAGCAGGCGTCATTGTCAGCTTGGGTTAGGAGACAAAAGGGGGGGTGGGTTCGAGGGGGCCATGGACAGTGGATTCCAAAAGCCCCCCCTTCCCCTTCCTAAAACCTCTACTTATGCGGAGTTAGCGAAACAAAAGGGGCCCTAATGAGATGACTTGGCCTTTAAAAGCGCCATTCAACATCAGACGCTACATGACACTCGCACCCACACCAGGCAGAGACAGCGTGTGTATTCCGTCCGTCCCTTCTTCTCGGGGAGCCCGACCCGGGACGCGAGGGCATTTCGCACCGGTCTGGGGCGCGTGACCCTGCTACTGCCGCGTAAAGGGCATCTCCGCCGGGCTTCAACTACTGGGCCTGAACAACAGCATGGACATGAAAACTAGGGAATAACACACTTACGCCAACAGCACCCCTGACAGGCCTGAACGTACTAACGAGGACACAGATTGCACCAAATGAACTTTTAATGAGGCACACATACCAGGGCGAGCCCATTTGATGCGCATGGGCCTTGAAAAAAAAGTACTTAATCCATGTAAGCGGTGCGATCATATAAGTGTTGGCCCTACCTTTAAGATCACAAGCTCCATCCTAAGCATCCCACAGCCCGCCCTGGTCACAGCACCGAGCGTCGAGGAGCCCAGACTAGTCGGTGGAACTGGCCACGGCCACAATTGGAGGGAATAAATGGAGCCAAAAACAAGCATAAAAACTCTTTAGGTTCTCAAAACGTACATGCTGTTGGATTGACCCTCTAGAATAAAACATTCATAGTAATGAGGATAATAAAAATAAATAATGTTTGGAAATATACATAGATATGTAGAGATAACATATATAGAGACTGCTGTGCGTTTAACCAACCGAAAGGTTTAAAAACGGCAAAGTAATGAAATAATATTCTGGTCTGGTTTCAGGAGGCAGCGGACTGGCTCAGAGCTGGAGTACACCGAGAAACTGCAGCAGTACGGTGAGTTTGCAGAGGGGAGACCCATGAAAATGACCAGAATCAGAAGAAGAATCTTTTTAATAGAGACTAGAGCAATATAAAATATAACGTCTGAATTAAACTGTCCAGAAAAGGCTCTGAAATGTACTAAATATACTATGGTTTAGCTCAAAATACTGCGGCTGGAGAGAGACGTGGATATAAATACTATAGATAAAAAAAATGAATTCTGAGTTGAATCCGTTATTGGACATAATGACATCCTTTGTGACTATTGCACATAAGAAAAATCCTAAACTATTTCACATAAGAATAAAGATATTGCTTATTATGATGATGTTTTAGGCCCCAATAAGAAATATGGTTGTCCAGTTGTAATACAACCTCATATGTCCATAATAATAACTTATGAGAGACTCACATTTCAGCGTAAGTCAAGATTAATGGGGTTTTATTTCAGAGATGATGTCATCGGTCTCAACACCAAACATTCACATTTGTTCAGCGCCTTATTGAATCAGTATGTGTTCTCAGTAATAAAGTAATATTGTCTAAATGATTATTTCCAATAACACATTTCTGCAGCCGACAGCTTCCACACAGTTCTGTACATGTCAAATATTTTCATGTGAATCATGCATGTGTCTGTACAGGAACACATACACTTCATCAAAAGATTTTTTATACTTTTATATACTTTTAATACTTTATTATTTTGATTATAACTTTATAACATTACACAATTATTAGTAGCTATAGTATTTCACTATTCATTTCATTTTTTAACATTATTTTAAAAGTAGCAGCTGCTCGTTCCAGTGTAGGTAAATTTCAGAATAAAAAGGCCTGATGGTCTAAAGTGGTCCAAATCATGTGTATATATATATATATATATATATATAATTGATAACTTCCATTATAAGTTAGGAACATTTTTTGACTGCTGCTATAAAGCATTTCAGAGATAAAAGGCACCTTTCCAACTGTGACAGTACTTCATATATGTACTCGCGGCACATATGGAGAACTAATCTACTGTTTGCTATTAGATATCCAGACACTCCTGTAGGGAATGAGCTCAAAGCCTGTTAGATTACAGAAGATGTTACAGACGCATTAAGTCTGGTCTCATCCTCGCAGTGTCGCCGGGTGTGAAAGTGTACATCGACCCCTTCACCTACGAAGACCCCAACGAGGCCGTGCACGAGTTCGCCCGCGAGATCGACATTTCCTGCGTGAAGATTGAGGAAGTCATCGGAGCAGGTGAGTCAAGCCATTTCACGCTGGAGGGAGCGCTCAACCAGCCTCTGTCCAGCCGTCTCTACCGATCAGGTGTCAAAGAAAAACAACATCTAATCTAAGCGTCCCGTGATAGCTGGTGTTTTTAGCTTGAGGAACAAGGAACAGTGAAGCGTCTAATGTCTATCTGGCCTCTCCGAGGTCTTCCACATGGACAGATCAGGACCATACTGACCGGGCATTTAACCCTTTGCTACCAATCGTAGTTCCTCTCAAACGGCTCCCCAGGGAGTCCCAGATGGTCCATGTTCCTCCACTATGCATATGTGTTTGTTTGGAGCTTCTACTTGAACTAACTGACAGCATGCTGCTTGCCTTCTTCATCTTTCTTCTCTTTCTTTTATGCCTGTGCTTGTTCATTCCTCCCTCCTGCCCCCTTTTCGTTCCTTCACTCTATTCTTTTCCTTCAGGACCCGACTCCAAATCTCTCGCTGCCTTCAAACTCCTGTCCCCTCCCTCCCCATTGCCAGCACCGAAACTCCTCTCTCGATCTTTCTCTCCATCCGTCCCCTGCCTGTACAACCCCTGACCGCTCCCTCCGTTCCATCGCTTTCCTCTGTTTTTTCGCCACCCTCCTCCGCAGACAACATGTATCTTTGTCAGTTTTTGGCCCTCAGCTCAAATAGGTATTCCTCCTCCCCCTCCCGATTCCCCGAAACCCGTCCCTCACTCTCCTCCTCCTCCTCCTCCTCCTCCTCCACTCCTCCCTCTCTCCGTCCCCCCCACACAGGAGAATTTGGAGAGGTGTGTCGTGGTAGGCTGAAGCAGCCAGGAAGAAAGGAAGCGACTGTAGCCATCAAGACGCTGAAAGCGGGCTACACGGAGCGGCAGAGGCGGGACTTCTTGGCCGAGGCCAGCATAATGGGCCAATTCGACCACCCCAACGTCATTCACCTGGAAGGGGTGTTAACCAGGAGTTGTCCGGTCCTGATCGTAACCGAGTTCATGGAGAATGGCGCTTTGGATTCATTCCTGAGGGTGAGTTACATTTTTTTCACACTTTCAAAACTTTACATTAGATCTCTGGACGTGCAACTGAACCTGACCAGTCAGATTAGATTTCTGGTTGGGCAGCTGGTGGCCTATTGGTTAGGGAGTTGCCCCAGTGATCGGAAGGCTGAGGGTTTGAAGCCAAGGGCTGCCAGTGGCACCACTGTGTTACCCTTGGGCAAGGTACCGTTCCCCCAAAATGCTTCCCCGACGTCACTGTTGGCCGCCCCCTGCTTCCCTTGAGTGAAGGGGTTAAATGCAGAGAAGAATTTGGCATGCGTGAATATAAGGGACACTTTCACGTTTGGAAGTGGCCGTTGTTGACATGAGAAAAACACAACATACACCACATATTATAGCTTAAACTAGTAGCACCTTTGAGGTACCCGTGAACAAGGTATCACCCCCACACACTGTTCCTCGGGCGTTGGGTTCCTGGCTGCCTGCTGCTTCACTTGGTGAATGGGTTAAATGGGTTTAATACAGAGGAAGAATGTCATGCTGTTAACACTGTGTACTGTGTTCAGGTATGACAGAATGGTCACTTCACTCTTTACACTTTTACATACACTGCTAGGTCAGTATTTTACTGTGTGAAGTCATGATCATGAGCACTTGATCCCTGATAATCCATAAAACAGTGACTGGAGTCACTCTCTCTGGATCAATAGGATGGTCTCACTCTGGGAGATGCAAGCCAGAATAGATTCTGTTAGAATTGGCAGTTAATGTTCTCCTCCAAGCATGCTGAGCTTTCCAATGATGTCACATTAGCAGCAGTTCAAAAGACGTGATGGCACTTCATATGTCTGGAGGGAAGCACATGCTAGCTGTTAACTTCCCGGCTGAAGGGGAGACATGATGCTAATTTGTGGCCACAAACTTTAATGACTCAGTTGTTACATTAGCCTGATCCACAGATGGTCATCAGGGAGCTTTATTTCAAGGATTCCCCCAAATGTATTAGTGTTGCTATTAAAATATGACCATGCGGGTGGAATACTACATGTAAAGTAGTCATATTGTACGTTTCAGGATGTTGTACATTTCAATATAAGGATGACAGTATAAACCATAATAAAAGGTTAGGGGATGACTGGGACATTTTAGCATTGCATTTGGGAATTTTCAAAAAAAAAAAGCTCACTCCGGCTTCTCTAAAGAAAGGTAGTCATCACAAACATAGACTCGGCAGAATCCTGGATCACCTCCACATTAAGCCACAATTCTTAAATGAAGCTGTATCCACTCTGACCCCACAGTTAGCGGCGCTTCTTTGTGTAAGATTGAGAGCGAGGACAATACGGCATCCATCCCTCGCATGAGGCGCTTGAGTCAACCTCCGGCTTTCTTGCTCTCCCTCCCTCGAGTCATCTCCGAACGGAATGGACTGTACCTTCACAAGCTCAGGACATATAACACACACATCTCTACGGGCCCACCGACACAAGCGCCGGCGTGAATCATCGGTAGCACAACAGGAAAACAACCTTGTCAACCTCGTAGCGGATCCTTTATCTCTCGCAACAGTGACACGTGCGAGTGGTTAATGATCTGATGGTGCTCCTGCTGCTCCAAGGTTTAAGCATGAGTCGTGTGGTATTTGGAGGGAAAGGGCGGGATTGGGAATCTGATCTCCTTCGCCGGCGTTTAGGCCTCAGCGGACTCCTTTCTTGCATCGGAAAACAAAAGGCTTTTTGAACGGCGAGGTTTTGACACCTTGTGAAAAAGGATGTCATTACATTATGCATGCAGGGATTAACAGGCTCGGGGTTTCGATGGTGCAGAGATGAGCGCGTTTTCACATCATAATATTGCAATTCTGTTATCGCGAAGTAGATTACACGATGCCACAAGGGCAGTCAGACAGAACTGTCGGCAGATTAATCTGATTTAGGGCCGGGACCGCCACTCCGACGTTTTTCTGTGGATGTCGCTAAGGCTTTGTCTCTCCTGTTCCAGCTGAACGACGGCAGGTTCACGGTTACTCAGCTTGTCGGCATGCTGAGGGGCGTCGCCGCCGGCATGAAGTACCTCTCGGACATGAACTACGTCCACCGCGACCTGGCCGCCCGCAACGTGCTGGTCAACAGCAACCTGGTCTGCAAGGTGTCTGACTTCGGACTGTCCCGCTTTCTGGACGACAACTCATCTGACCCCACCTACACCAGCTCACTGGTGAGTTGACCCGAACAGGAAAGCTACAGCTAACATGTGTGTTGCTGCTGTTCCGTCTGGTACAGTGCGGCAAAGCAGCTCCCAGGTCAGATACACTGATCTTTCAAATGCATCATTGAATGAGAGAATTGTTCACAGCGGTATGACTGTCTTCTTAAAGCACCCTCAAATAAACCTTTTACATGAAACGCCTGATGCCCGAGACATTGCTTTATGATACTTTCAAGAAGGTTTAGGCCTAAAACATCATTTTTAAAACACATGCTGAGCTGAGGGGATACTTGCAATGTCTTCTGTATCAAAATAGTACCTAAACTATCATTAGAAATCTATATAAACACTCTGAAGGCAAGTGGAAGTTCATTGGGGGGACTGGAGAGTCAATAACCCGGCTATGTTTATGTTGAAAACATTAAGACACCTGGTTCCATTCTTACCACCACTGTAAAGAATTCTGTAAAGAAGAGTTGAAATTACTCTACATTGAACCTTTCCAAACCAAAGCCACTCTACATTACTTTGTTTAGGGCTCAACCGCTGTATTATGCAGAGATTTAGAAAAAAATCTCCTTTAAATATTAAGGTGTGAAATAAGGTTCTTGGCATGAACACTTTTGGAACCACTTTTGTAAATGAGAAATGAGAGAGACCATATAAACCTTTAAAGAACACATAATGTAAACACTACAAGTAGCATAGAACTTATAGTATAGAATTAAATGAGTTTTTTTTTAAAAACATGGTTCTCTGAAGAGCCAAATTGAATTCTTCTTCTTCATCATCACTCAAAGAATCCTCTGAGAGATTTTGTGAGCCCAGGAAAACTTCTCCACGGTGATATTTGTTATACATTTTAGTGCATGCGAGAAAATGGTATTTCATGCATGCAATTCTTGATTTAGGAATTCGCTGCTGCCACTAATGAAATATGTTTCATATGTTATCCGTCCTGAGCATACGCCAGGAGCAAAAGAGATATCTTTTCTAAATGAAAGGATCAGAGTCGGTGTGAACATCTTGTTTAAACATGAATTAAAACGTTCCCACAAAATCACAGCTTCAGCCTTTCAGCGATCTTTCCAATCCTGCATAGCAGAGTGGTTAAGTCACTGTTTCAGCACGGGAAAGGCTGCTAGAGCAAACGGGTTGTCTGTATATATTGTATATACACTGTCGGTCAAAAGTTTGGGGACACCTTCTCATTCACCGATTTCCTCTGCGTTTATTATGGGCTACATTGTAGATTAATACTGAAAACATCACCTGTTGTTCTGATGCAGCTTTGCACACTCTTGGCATTTTCTCCCTCAGATTCATGAGGAATGGACCTGGAATGGTGTTTAATTA
>JBBPDH010000011.1:6634669-6648081 GCA_037974565.1 Clupeocharax schoutedeni | reverse complement strand
GTTCCCAGAACATGGGAATATAGCAGCTGCAAAGCATGTGGGCGGAGCCAGTGTTATTAAAGTCGCATTCTGTGTAATGGACAGGTGTCTTATACGACGCTGTACGTGTCCTGTGCGTTAAAAACCTGCGTTAACATGCGATAAAATAATTGTCGGCGTTAAGTAAATAATGCGTTAACGCGATAATAACGCGTTAACTTTCCCAGCCCTATTATATATATATATAATGTACTTCATGCCTTTTTGCGTGTCTCTCCTTAACGATGTAAATGGAAGATTTGATAACAAAATTCCATTTACATCTTTAAGGAGAGACCCGCAAAAAGGCATGAAGTGCATAAGAGAAGTCGCCTCTGCATGTTAATGAGATTAACCTGTATGTGTTTGTAGTGATTAGTGTTTTTTTGGTAATGGAGATATCTAGTTCAGACTGGGGGCCCAGGGATCCAGCTTTCTGCCACTTTGCTGCTTCTCGTGTCTTCAGTCGAAATCAATGAACACAGTGAGAAAACCCCGGGGAGGGAGGCCCATGAGAAAGCGCTCAGTCTCCACTCTAATTAGGCATCTGCGGACTGCTGGTTGGTTTGAAGTTGGTGCCTGAGTCAAATGGCTTATGTGGTGTGTGGGTGTATGTGTGGGTCTCTCTTTTCTCTCTCTTTCTCTCTCTCTCTCCGTCTCTCTCCCTCTCTCACGCTCCCTGTCTCTCTCTTTGCGCAGGGTGGAAAAATCCCTATCCGCTGGACTGCCCCCGAAGCTATCGCCTTCCGTAAGTTCACCTCAGCCAGCGACGTGTGGAGCTACGGCATCGTTATGTGGGAGGTGATGTCGTTCGGAGAGCGGCCCTACTGGGATATGAGCAACCAAGATGTAAGCGGGCACTGCAGCACTTTTTTATGCCCATATTAGCTCAGTTGCAACAAATCTACAGCGCTTGCAAGAACGCCTCATCGCTCCTCACAGGTTCTTCCGAACACAGGTTTTGGGATCGGCGTCACTCCGCAGCTGTTGTGGAGGAAAGCTTTTTATGCTGCAAAGCGCTCGTATCACCTGAAAATGCTAATGTGAAGGCAAATCTCCTGGGGTCCAGTCAGCATGATCTCATTTACATAGCGCTAACTGGCCCCAACTAGCAGAGTTGGCATTTCTGGGAGAGGCAGTCCGTCTCGGCTCACTGTGCACTGTAGTTATAAGTGATGCCGCAATCTGTGCTTAGAAGAGACACGGCTATAAACGGCATTGACGCAGAACAGGGCGGTGCATTTTTGAACCAGAGTTTGTCGGAACCTACCACCCGCTACCTAGGAATCCCCCATTCATACGAACCCCCACACTGGGACATTGAGGCCTAGCGTGTGACATGAGGCACCACTGCAACTATTTAAAATGCTGCCAACACAATGTCACAGCACATCTCTGCACGCTTGGAGGAGAACACCAATGGTATCAAGAGGAGAGGGAGGGCTGTGGCATCACTGGTTACCTGATACCTACTTTCATTTCCTTAAAACAGTACATAATCTGGCATAATTGACATTTGTGCCTAGATCCATGAGGCTCATGCTCAGAAATGATGCTTGTACAGTTTCGCCATAGATATTGTAATACAAAAAAAAGTTTCTGACTATAAACAGCAGCTCCTCATCCAGACAGAAACAGTTTGAGCAGTTTGAAAGTAGGTTATTTGATGTTATTTTTTATATTTTATGACCTAATGGCTGCTATTATTTCTGTAACAAGACTGTAGGTTGAGGGAAGATTGTAGGCCAAGACACGCGAATTTATGAGTGAGGATTTATTTCTAAACGTAAAACACTGAGAAATACTTCAAATAAGGGAAGCAGGATACAATATACCGCACGTAGGAGTTACGGTTGACTGACAAATACACATAAATAGATGGCTATAAATACACAATGCTTAATCAGGGACAGCTGTGATGGGGTGGATTACAGACAGACAGGTGATAACGCTTAGCAGGGGGCGGGGCAGGGGCGGAGCCTGGGAGTGAAAACATAAACTGAAATCACGTGGAGCAGAATCCATGACAGAATCCAAATATAAACAGAAAACACGTGTTAAAGGACAGGGCATGACAAGGACAGGGCATGGCAGAGGAGCCGAGAACAGAACAGGCAGAAACTGTTACAGCCACCCAGTAATTTAACCCTCCGAAATTCCAGCTTCGGGACAGAATCCTGTTTCGGTCAGGTCCGTTTTGGTCTGGTCAGGTCAGAGTTCCTGGGCTGTAATCAGGTTCAGACCAGCGCAACAGCCGTCTAAAAATCGTCCCTTGATTTTGTTCAATCCTGCTTCTCATTTAAAGCGTTTGTGATCATTTTTCATATGATTCATCTTTAAAGTTCCAGCAGCAGCGCTTCCTGCAAAGCGCTAACAGTGAGAAAAGACCAGCTGTGACCTCTGGTTCCTCTGTGCTCGCCCATAGGTGATGAACGCAGTGGAGCAGGACTACAGGCTGCCCCCGCCGATGGACTGCCCGGCAGTGCTGCACCAGCTGATGCTGGAGTGCTGGGTGAAGGAACGTAACGCTCGGCCGCGCTTCGCACAGATCGTCAGCACGCTGGACAAACTCCTGCGCAACGCCGCCAGCCTCAAAGTGCTGACCTCTGCACACTCAGGGTGAGGCCCGCTCGCACATACTGCTCCTGCATCTGTATTCACGTTCTGCTCTGACCACAGCGCTCAGATGACTGACCACAAGCTCCATGACTAAGGCTTTATGTAACGCAGTCCCATATTTAGGTTTTTATCTTTGAAGGCCAGCGGGTTCCTTACACCGACTGCTGTAAAAACATGTCGGCATCACTTCAGTGTAGGCAGGAGCGCTTGCTTCTTTTCTCAGACTTGAACTTTGCTACACTTACATCACTACACTGTTCACACTACACTACGCACTGTCCTATACCGGGGATGCGGAAGTCGCTGTGGTTAGCACACAACATGACGGACCAGCAACTGGTGTCATGGAGAGAAAGGTGTTCTTTCACCAGGAAGACCCTCCAGCTGCTCACTCTGGTCTCCAGACTATGTTCTGTCAAATTAACGTGAAAATTAACACAGAAACCACAAGACCGTGGCTGTCCCAATAGTCAAAACACTTAATTTCCTGTGTCAGTTAAACAATGTATGTGTGAGTTTTATATATATATATATATATAGTTTATTTTACACACATACACACACACTGTGTTCACACAAACAGTTCAGTGCATACATACTGTACATATATAGTGTGTGTATGTGTGTAAAATAAATTGAACTATTGCAGTGTAAAAATAAGAAACACCTCCATGTGTGTTGTAAGTGAAGTAGTGTGTGTGTGTGTGTGTGTGTGTGTGTGTGTTGTGAGTGCAGTAGTGTGTGTGTAGAGCAGCTTTTCTATGGTCTGTATTCCAGCAGCTTCATTCCTGATTCAGTTCCTGATGGATAAACAAAAAACACACACACAGACACACTGCTCTTAACATCGCTGTTTTAATTGCTGCAGGTGTAAAATAATGTAAGAGTGCTGTTTAACATTTCCATGGTATAATAAATTACTTATATGTATTATGTTTAACATTTTCTCCAAACATTTTTTTGTTTGGAATTTTGAATCAACAGTGTATAAAACAATAGTGACACATTTTACACACACACCCACACACACTACAAAAGAAAAAATGATGCTGTCTCTTTTTTTTGTCCATGGCCACACACACACACACACACACACACACACATAAAGGACAAGGAGATTGGAAAGGACGCCATTCAATTGCCGACTGTGTTTTCAAAAACACAAGTGGGTGTTAGCAATAAGAGAGCGATCAGAGTTAGATAGATTTGCAGCAATAAAACAAGTAAGGAACAGAAAAGAAGAATATATTAAAATAAAGGTCCCTTCATAGCCAACTTTGCAGCTAAAAACTGTCTGTCTACTGTCTACAAATCGTCATTACAGTGGAAAAACAATGGATAAACCTAAATAGCAGACCTTCGGATAAAACAAGCTAAAAGCTAATGTTAGGAAGAAGCTAAAAGCTATCTTACCTCAGTTTGGCCCCTGTTCTCTGGTTTAAGGGGAAAACTTGTTCTGGTGTCTATTTTGAGCTAAATAAAAACAAAAAAAATCACAGATTTAAAAAATTTTGTTCAACCACTGAGGTGTTCCACTGAGGTCAGCTTGGTTGTATTCTTTAGCCTGTAGTAGTTTGGCTAGCGGTCTGACTTGGCTGACGCCACAGGGGTTCCCAGTGGCCGTATGATGTATATATGGAAGGCATGTTGGGTAATGTAGCGAGAGAACATTGAAACAAACAACAAAAGTCGTACAAGTTCAGTTAAACTGATGAGGCGGAGAGATAAAATACTAGGCTACAGAACACAGCAGAACATGACACCAGATGCTCAATAAATTAAAATAACATCCAGCTTGGCATGCAGAGGCCTTCAACACTGCTAATACATCCATTATCCTGGCTGAATCTCCTCTCAAAGCTACGTTTGTAACCTAAACTAGCCACCGTGACTAGCCTCGCTCTCCCCAGGCGCTATGCTAATTCTCATTTACAGCTGAGCGCCTCCTGCCTGACCTGTATCCTTTCGCAATAAGCGATTTTCGCTGCATAAATCTTTCAGGGGCTGGCCAAAATACACACGCGCACGCGTTCACACCCACACACACACATACACACAGATGATCCGTGACAATGTGGAGTTTGGCTGCGAAGCATAAATGTGCGCGCTAACCTTTGTATAACCTCGTGTTTGTAAATGGGGACGACAGTAGGCCCGGGGCTTCACACACCACAGTGGGTTTTTTTGTTCCACTGGGCAGTGATGGCAGTGGGTTAGAAGGTGTCTGGCCATCGCAGGGGTGATGGAGGGAGCCTAATAAGGGAGACGGGGAAGAAGCTAAGAGAGAGCAAAGGCTTTAATTAGCTTGCTAATGAGCTTTTTAATGCACCCGTCTGAAAAGGGCTGCAGAGCGCAAGGCGGCAAATGCATGGAGGATCGTATGTGTGTGTGTGAATGTGTGTGTGGGCGTAAGGGAGACGCTTTGGCATGGAGGTGCATGCTGATGGCCTGCCTGGGATTCATTTATGCTAGCATTTGTATGCAAGAGGCATCCTTTGCTATGTCGTCGACGTGCCATGATCCAATCTCCCCGGCCTGCAGCTGCATATGTGTGGTGTGTGTGTGTGTGTGTGTGTGTGTGTGTGCGCATGAGTATTATTCATTTGCTGTGAAGAGTGTGTGCATGCTTGCAGCTCAGCTTTTGAGTGTAAATTGATTGAATTTCTTTTTGCTGCTCTCATAATTTCTCTGATTAGCTGTTTTTATGACTTTTAAATGGCAGAGGCATTGGGCAGTGACCGATGCTGAATCTCTCTCTCACTCTCTCTTCGCAGGGATCTATATCGTGTTGGTGGGACCCTCCCTGGCCACCAGAGGAAGAGTTTAGGTGGTGTGCAGGACATGAGGCAGATGAGCCAAACCCTCCCCATCCGTGTCTGACCAACCAAGGGGACCACCTGCCATAGGCTGAACGGCTACAAGAGGACTTTCCTCCAAGGAACTGTAACACCACAGGCCTCCTGGAGCAGGTTCTTGGACAGGAAAAGCTTGTGCAGTTGTTTTTTTGGATTATTTATGTCCAGCTCCGTCCAAGGAACCCTCCGAGAACCGTGTGACCACTCTCAGTCAACAGACAATGTGTATAAAACAGGAGAACGTATGGAGTAAAAAAGCAGATCTGTGACAGTGCCTGAGACGGGCCTTTTTTTTTTTTCCTCCTATCCCATCCCGTGCTTTCGTGTTTACACTGGACATTCATTATGCAGATCCAGTCCATAACGATTATGTTTCTGTGACTCAGGTTCAGTTTGCATGTGTGCATGCCCTTCCGTGACGGTGAGGGATGCCTCTTCTCGTGCTTCGTGCTTTTCAAGGACCAGAAACGCGAGCATGTCTGAGGACGAGTAAGGACTAGCAGGGACAGATCTGCATCGTCTCATTCGTATGCTAAAGGACTCCCAGCTTCTGTTCATTGTTAGCCATAGCATTTCTGGACAAGAGCATACTTTTTAATGGAATTCATCCCGTTCCCAGTCGGCCTCGCTGGACGAAGACACGGACCGAAGAATTATAAGCTAACCGAGTGATAAAAAAAAGAAGAAAGAGAGAAAGAGAAATGTGATTTAATATGTTAGTCTGGAATAGAAATGAAAGAGTCTGACATTAGCTTGAGGACATTTTCAACAATGCCTTTTATTTTTTACCCCCCCCCCCTCCCCCCTTTCCGACACTCAACTCTTCTGATCTTTTCTTCATATTGAAGAAAGGAGTATCGAAGAGAGGAGAAGCGAGAAAGGGACGTTTTTTTCCAAAGGGGCAGAAAAGCCAGTAGACGCTTAAGGGGCTCAATCTTAAGGGGCTTAAGGGGCTCTCCGTCAACTGGTTTGGAACCAGGAAAAATTATAAGGGGTGGAACTACAGGACCCTTCCGAATCCGAAGTCGATTCCCACATGTTTTGTTTACCTCTGTTGTATTTCGTCTTCCATGTTACAGTATTAAGGACATTTCTACATGGACGACGTCTGACTGTGATCTTTGGAATTACTGTTAACTTTGGTTGAGGAGGACTTCATGGAGTGAGTGTGTGTGTGTGTGTGTGTGTGTGAGTGTGTGAGTGTGGGTGAGTGTGGGTAAGTAAGATGCAGCTTCATTTGCATGCTAGATTCAGAGCTACGTGATCAACCGTATCCGTGAAGAGTGAAGAGAGACTGTTGACTGTTGAAGGCTGTTGTTTAATGAATATCCCTATTATTTCACAGTAATTCACTCTGTTACAAATATGCATAATTGTGTAAATAAATACAGCTCATAAGAGACAACGACTTGGTCAGATTTTTAGAGCAACACACCCACTGCACTGTTCACCCCCAGCTGCTCACTCACTGTCTTTAAAATTCACTGACCACTTTACGAGCTCCACCTACCTTGAAGGTCTACACTAGGGGTACAATTACAGACTGTAGCCCATCTGTCACTGCAGAGTTTACCAACCCCAGGCCTCTGACAGTCATTACCTAATTGCTGTTATTTGCCTGACTAAGAAATTGGGTGAAATTGGGTGTGGGCTTTCCCACTAATATTTACAAACAGAACGTATATTGGGTTCTTTGGTTGATTAAACTGAGGCAAATACATGTGAACAAACCCCCACCCCCTGTCCGTCACTCAAATTTGAATGTTTTGATTAGGTGCTATGACAACTTTAGAGGGTGGTGGTGAGTAATGTTTGTTTATTTGATGTTTGTGACTAACAGCTTTAGAGGGCAGCAGTGAAAGATGCTTGTTTATTTGACGTTTGTTAAGAAGGCAGCAATGAGTAACGTTTGTTTAGCTGAGCCTGATCTGTATTTGTGGTCAGCTGGGAGCAATTAAGTGTCAACAACGGTCATTAATTAACCAATTAAGTGTCATCAGGAGTCACTGATGAAGCGCTTGAGGATGACAAACACAAACTGCATCAACAGATGGAGATACAGCCTCTAACTGGATACCGGCAAGGTTTAACATTTTTCTGCTAAAGGGACTGGTAAGTGTGTATTAGCTATGTGTGCCGTAGTTCATAGTCTTCTGGAGTCTCTAATGGCCTTGAATGTTGAATCTGTATGCGCGGACTTTGGAAGCAGTTTGTCAGCGTGATCAGAAGGATCTCTATCTCCAGTGCATCTGGCTGATTTCCCCAGCCGAATGTCCCTAAGCGTCTAGGCCCCCGTTCCTTCGCTGCACAAAGGCGCGTTTGATCTTTCCAATTACGGCGGCCGCTCCGCAAGCAGCTTGGCAGCGGAATCGCGAGCGCGTCGGCCGCTTTTAACTGGCATAGCAATTTACCCAGAGGTTGCCGGGCCTGCTATAGCTGCCTTTCTCGCTGCCTCATCAGTAGAGAGAGTGAGAGAGGCAGAGAGATACGGAAAGAAAAAGAGAGGGGGAAAAAAAGTGAAGGGGAAGAGAGAGAGAGACTGCCTGGACCAAATGTGCTGTAATAATCACAAAGTGAGACTCCTCATTAAAGACTGCAGGGCATGGCGAGTGAATGTGTGCATTTGCTATTGTGTGTGAGAAAGAAAAATGTGTGTGTGACAACAGAAAGTGTGGAAGATTCCTCCAACACATTATAACCAGCATTCACAGACTGGCTGTGCGAGTCCTCGCTGTCGAGACATGCTTTTTGACTGCCTGCTCACTAACTTGCGATTCCAATTAGGCGCTGCGGACCCCGCTGTAGATACCCTGCAATGTGTCTCCTCAGACAAAAGGAAGGAGCTGAGAATGAGCGGTGAATCATTAAGTTGACGTCCACGCAGCTCTGATCCAGCCGCAGACTACGCCTCCGGATTGCATCGCTTTCTTCACTGGCTAACTGTGACCCGCTGCTCCATCTGGATGAGACGGCGAGGATGAGCCGAGTCGCTTCAGCCTTGGTGATCTCCGCCTACTCATGTGGAGGAGCAGCCAAGTTAGCAGTCCCTCTGCTTCTCCCGAGGCTGCCGGTTCTCCTGCTGCAGGGCCAGAGGGGTTGGAGACGAGTCTAGAGGAGAAAGCACTTAAGGGTGACTGTTGCCCCAGCTGAGTATTACAGTTCACTGACTTTGAGAAAGATGCCTGCTGACAAACAAGCACAGCGGCGTTATGCGAGTGTTGGCATTAACACGTGACCAGAGCTGTGGAGACATCGGGACTTGCCTAAACCACACACAAGACAATTTTCCTGAGATCCCTTGGCTTAAAACTACCACAAATCGGTTTATATCCCACCAGCGCTTTGCCAGTCATGAGACACTGGGCCTACCAGATTTTTAACCATGGATTAGACATCTCTGCTTCCAAATTGTGATTTTGTCATTACTCCGGCTCAAGCCATCCTCCTGAAGCCTGGAGCTGCGGAATTGAAACTGCCGACCTCCCGGATCGGCCTTTAAAGGCATGTTTAATGGCTGATTTATATTTATGGGCTACTTAAACACCCAGTTCAGCTCAGCTGCTATTTGCTTCCCTCGCCTGAATGACTGAGTGACTTTCCCCTTCGCAAAGCACTGACCTCCGATCTGGAGGTTCAGCGAATCTGCAGCAGGACTTTTCTTACTCTGCGCTGCGGTTTCCCACTCTGAACAGGGATAGCACAAAGAGAAGATTAGAGTCCTTCTCTCTGTTTGCTGACAGGATTGAGGGGGTTCGGGACCCCCTGCTCAAGTCCCTGCCAACAAATCCCAGCAGTAAATCAGCAGAGTGAGGCGGAGAAACACCATGGGGGGAAAGAGACCCAGCAGGAAACTCATACATTATCCTTTGACGTCAACATACACTAGAGACAGTGGACAGTGGGATGGGCACAGCAGGTTCTTTTCAGCAGTCTAATGTGCCCACCAGTGGACCGCCACGTGATACCCAATCAACTCTACCCTAAGCGGCCTTTTAAAGACGGTCCAGTGGAAATTGCCATAAAATCCCCTGAAGATCCTTGTATCCCTTCTCTCCTGCCTTCCCTCCCCCCTCCTCCTTGTTTTCCTACCCTCCCCTCACCCCTCTCCATGTACCTGATTTCCTCCGTCCGGGTGATCCAAGCTCCACAACTGACATCTGCCACCGTTTGCCTGAGTAATCACACAGCCAAGATTACCTCACCGCAAAGTCATGCAAACCGTTCCTTCCACATTTTCCCTCCTCAGCTCAGGGCACAGACGAAAATAGATCAGCTTTTGTTTGTTTTCCTTGTCTTATTGCTATCTGGCATTTGAGCACATTCTCATTCCGCGGGAACAAAAGGGAACAACGGTGGGGACGGGGGAGGCGGGGGTGGGGGGGTTGTGTGTTATGACCCAACGATTCCTGGCCTACGCCTTAACGGCAATATCATACACTCGCAGTCACTTGAACCGGGGCTGTGGGGTCATTTTCAAAATTGAAGAGAAATTCCTCTAAAATGTAATCAAGGGCAGACCACTCTTTCATTTTTTTCCCCCTCCCCTTTCTTTCTCAGGGTCTTTCCATGCGGACGGCAGGGACGCATTTGAATAAATCGATGGCGCGAATTAGTTGAGCCCGACCCCCGGCTCGCCGCTCGCCATTTTCTTGAAGATGGTCCAAAAAGCAATTAAGAAGCATAAGAGAGGGATGCGGTGATTGATCGCTCGCTGAGGGCTGCGTCGCACAATGCCCCTGTCCTTGCCGAGTGGTTGCTATAGCAACAGGAGGAAGGAGATGGACTCGAGTAGAGAAAGAGAGAGAGAGATCAGTTTTGGATCAGACTGACCGTGCCGCTCCCCCGCCGACTCCGGGTGCTGCTTACAGCTTTTTTAGTGTCCTCAAGATCCTAATGAGATTTCAGTCTGGCCTTTCTTAACCAATTACCACATACGGAATGTATATTACAGGTTTCTTGGCTTTTTGAGGGCTAAAATGCTGCATCACATCTCCGTTATGTTCAGGTTTGACCAGTTTATGAGAGGCAGGCTATGGATCTTTTATGTAGTGATGAAGAAAACAGGCCCATTTCAAGCTGCAAATAGCTTGTGGAGAAGAGAGCGGCTGTCAAAAGTTTAGACGCACCTGAACGAATGCAATCTTCAAGACATGGTAATCTAAAAAAGCTGTGGGCAGTCCTGATGTTGGAGATCTACCACCCTGCAGACTTTAGCTCCAACCATAATTTAACACATCTGATCCAGATAATGACGGGTCATCTGTGTATTAGAGCCAGATGTGTAGATTTTAAACTCTCCAGGGTGGTGAATCTCCAGTAGCAGGGTTGGCTTAAAATGCTTGAAACTGATCGCTGGTATCAGTCCACTGCTGCTCCCACCATCTGAGTAGGACCACCACCTGTCTCATGAACTAATCAAGAGCATTTGGTGAACTGACCAGGGGGGATTTGCTGATAAAGTTTTTATTTGGCTTTGGAATTTTTGGATACTACAGACCATACCGCAGGTATTATTTTTACATTTTTTAAAAGGGGACATATTATGCACTTTTTTTAAAAAAAAACTAGCACTCACTTTTTAAAAAAACTAGTTATAAAAGAGACTCACCAGCTTCATTCTTCACAGTTTCAGCCTCATTCAAAACGAGCCATTTAAGGGCTCTGTCCCTTTTATTCAAATAAGCTTTTGTTGGCCACGCCCCACCCATCCCATGCACCACTTATCCCATATTTACAAAACCACACCCACAAGCTAGTTCATACTTCAACACAAAAGTCGTTATTTGAAAGTACTTCCATTTCCCTCATCTGCTGACTTGTCCCGGACAGCAGGTCCAGATCCTCCTGAAGACCTTATTCACAGGTATTTATTCCAATTTTCCATTTCACCTTAAATAGCAGTATTTAAGGTGGAACAAAACCGCTTCTTGTTGGGATATGGCCATTGAAAATAAAATGAAAGCCACTCAGTCCTTTGTCGCCCCCCACTTTCTCCTTTCTTTGTCTGGGAGAATGTGAAGGATTTATGCTGTTCTTTGCAGCAACAACACAACACTGCATGTGTAACTTGTGTAGCCACAGTGCTCGGCTTCTCCGTGCTCATAAAACTAGCACGGAGAAGCCGAGCATGGTGGATCTTCAACTAAGCTAGTGAGTGGGGTTGGTTTTATACAAATTGGCCCAGTATTACATCACAATGGGCCCTCCGTCCAAACGGCTCAGAAACGGAAACGGTGAAGAATAAAGCTGGTGAATCTTTTTATGTGAGAGTGACTTTGTGCAAAGAATTTCATGAACATGTTTTGTAGCCCATAGACCTGTTATAAATAAGTGAGTTTTGCATAATATGCCCCCTTTAAATACTCATTGTTCCACTTCTGCAAAACTCACCATTCTTAAAAAAAAGAATATTTTCCATATTTAGTTGCACTGCACCCCTATATTTTCCAAACAATTCGCTGCACCTCTATAAGAAAATCATGAATATTTTACTCCAAAGTGGGGGCGATTAGATTTTCCTGTACAAGAAGGTCAGCTTATGAGAGGGAATGTCCACCACTGAGGAGACTGTTCAGTTCAGTCATCCCTCAAAGTACTGAGATAAATAACTGGGTCATTGCACTGATTTATTTTAAATTTTGCTATTTCAAGAAATGTGTACTATCTAGGTGTTACGTTTTAGTAATTTAGTGGGTATGTCTTCTAAACGTATGTAGAATGAAAACAATAACTTTGTTGAGTATGTCCTTTACAAAACAGAATGGATACAGATACCTCATTTTTACTGATATTGGCCTTGATAAGAGAAGGTTCTATATACACAAATAAATTATCCTGGAGCCACAGGTTGTCGTTTTAATGCACTTGTCACAGCCTTCACACTCAATTAGTGAATATCAGAGTGATATGATGCATCTCAGAAGAAACAGCCATAGGCGGTTTGACCTCTGTGGAAGTTTTGGAGGCCGTTACCCTTTTTTAATGTTTTCTGTCAGTTGTTTTTTCCCTACCAAGTTCCATTCGGAGATTGCACATTATCAGAGACGTGGCTGGACACATGGTCTGGCACAGGACTGGACGAATTACCCATGCGCCCGTGGGCGTAAGTGTAGAATCCCTGTTGAATTACGCTGATGCTTTCAAAAGGCGTCTGAAAGTCCAATCGGGAACTTGTTTTCTTTTCATCCAAATGGCCTGCTGTTCAGTCCACTAACTCCCACTGCTTGACTTAAAGAGTAATTGAAAAGCGTGCAGGTCAGTTCACAAATCTATCTGCTGCATTCTCAGTTCCTGACCACAGGGCCGTGGACAATGTTTGGCCGGCGCCATAATCGGGTTGTGGCGGTCTTAACCGATAGTGATCGTGTTTGTTTGTTGGTGTGTTTTGCTGTTTAGGTGTCAGTAGGACATTTGCACAAAATCACTCTCACATAAAGAGATCTCACCAACTTTAGTCTTCACAGTTTCAGTCCCATTCAAAATGAGCCCTTTAAAGGCTCTTTCACTTTTATGCAAATAAGCTTTTGCTGGCCACAACCCACCCCCCCATGCTTACGAAACATTTACATTACATTTACATTTATCAGACCCTTTTATCCAAAGGGACTTCCATTTCCTAGCTACAGGGGGCAGTCTCTCCCTGGAGCAACTTAGGGATAAGGGTCTTTTTGTTTTTAGGGACCCAGTGGTGGACCCAAGGTAGGATTCGAACCCATAAACTTTTGGTCAGGAGGCAAGTATCCTACCCACTGAGCTCCCTCCACTTATTATTAAGTATTACTTAATAATAGAACCCGATATTAGGCATTTTCCAAACTATTGTTATCTGCATTTCTAACGGCCGATAAATGAATATTTCAAAAATAAAATAAAAACGGACGAAACACCCTTCAAACATGTCATGAGTGTTGGCGTTGTATA
>JBBPDH010000011.1:6619691-6629729 GCA_037974565.1 Clupeocharax schoutedeni | reverse complement strand
CAAACACTGTACCTGCAGGAGACACTACACACAGATCTGAAATCAGCATGAAAAACACTACAGAACCCACAGAAACTCATACATGATGATTGTGACCTGTTGACCTGTGGTATTAGAGATGAGTGCACTTTCTCTACACAGTTAGACCATAGACCGTTTATCAGCAGGGGTGCAGGATCGCTTCCTCAGAAGTTCGGTGTTCAGTAGCAGGTTGTTTTTTAGACACCATGATGTCAGTCTTTGGATATCATCGCTGTAATTGTTTTCTAAGATAAGACCGGCCACAGTTGTGTCATCAGCAAATTTAATAAAGGTGTTGCTCCGGGGGGCCGGGATTGCTGTCATAAGTGTATAAGGAGTAAAGCAGCAGACTCAGTACACAGCCCTGAGGGGCACCTGTGCTGACTGAGGTGGAGGAAGAAAGGTGGGAGCCGAGTCTAACGCTCTGTGATCGGTTTGTGAGGAAGTCTTTTATCCAGGTACAGGTGGTTATGGCGAGGCCCAGGTGGAGCAGCTTGTTCGTGAGAATGTCCGGAAGTATGATATTAAATGCTGAGTTAGAATCGATAAAGAGCATCCTCCCGTTGTGTTCCAAATGGTGATGGCATCCTCAGTGGACCTGTTACTATGCATATTGATGTGTATCAAAGGAGGGCGGTAGGCTGTCTTTGATGTACTTAAGAACCAGAACACCAGTTCATTTGTGTGTGACGTCAGTTTTTAAAACCCCAGTGGTGCTTTTTATTATTATCACATGTGTTTAAATGACAGTAACTTTGGTTCTATATGATACAGGAACACCAAACAAAGCTCAGCATGACGTCTGACACCTCGAGCATCAACACACCCCGGGGGAAGGAACTTCCATATAAGGAGATGTTGTGCTGTATGACAACAGTTTACCATTTGTTGTGCTTCAGAACCCGCTCGCGTTCTAAGGGTTAAAAGAACTGGAGATTTAAAGACCTTCCACGTGTGTGTGTTTGTCTGATACCTGATGGCTCAGTGCACCAGTCAATGACCGAGAATGAACCAAACAAAGAGTTTCCATGCTGGACCCAAACAGCATGTCCTGCATTAGTGTCCAGATCAGATGAGTTATACGGTACGACTAAATCCAATCGGGGGAAGACTCCTTCGCTGTTTGTGTTTCTGTCACGCTATTATGCGCAGTGGCAGCGGACACACAAGACGGCCATTCAGGGGCCGATTACACTGAGCTTTGGAAATGAAGTTATCATTCCGGGGGACGGCAGATTCAATTAGGGACGCAGAGCTGACCTGCAGTCGGCTCTGCAGGGAAAATGGCCTTAGCTCTACTGTAACCAGTGTCAGGTGATTTGTAAAAAAAAAAAGCCGTCTGATTGATGAGATTTGGCCACTATAAGCAAATCCAGGCCGACGGGCCGGCGTAGCGCATATGTTAATAATGAAAAATGAAATCGGAGCCATTGTGGCCGGCTTATTGATTTAATTTCTTTATTTATTTGGCCATAGTCTGCATAGGGATCCATTATTAAGATTTATCAAATATTAATCACAGACTATTTCCATCGCAGGCCGTTTCCGTCAGAGCGGGCCCGCATGGCACACACTAGCGCTCCGTTTCAGTTGTGCAGAATAAATGCTTGCGTCTTCACAAGAATTTACTCTAGAGAACAAAAAGATGTCTTCAGGGTACGCGCACGTCCCTGTGGCCTCAACCTGAAAGACGTGAATTTGCACCGCCGCAGACTTGAAAGCCCCAGTTTAATAAAGGAAACGAAGGCAGAGGAAGATGAGAGACGTCCTCAAAGTCTTCGCAGCCAGGAGGACGGGCACGGCAGCTATATCGCACGCTTGCACTGTTCAGGCTTTGGGTTTGGCTCTGGGCGCAGAAGAGGACAGCTGGAGGCCTGCCGGGCTTTTTTTGGGACATGGCGATACACAATAGCAAATTGGAGTGGGGACCCCCAGCTGTGCTATTGTGGAGCCCCACTGAGCTCCAAATGGAAGAGCAGCCTGAGAAAATGGCAAAACACCCAACACAAACACAAGCACGCACAAACTTCACTTACAGAATGCAGGTCAAATGGAGATAGACCAGCGCCCGGTGGCCCACGCAGTGTTTTTACAACAGGCACGACCTCGTCCTCGTCCACGTCTGGCTTTAATGGTCAACAGTCTGTTCGTTTTACTGAGCATCGCATTCTGCATGTCTGCAGTGGTCTGCCATGACTGAATTATGTTCAACACAAGTGCTAATATAGTGTACCTTGCTACATTGCTAGCATACACTTTTATCCGATACGGAGTAAAAAACTGACTGTCCAAAATAAATCTTCTCCACTGGCTAATGCCATGACACTATCAACTGCTACTACATACTATAACTATGCAGCAGGTCAACTAGTGCTAAAACCGAAGGCACAACTGAATATATGTTTATCATGTGTATTTTTTTATGTCTGAAATGATGCATGGAGTACCAAGGAAAAAAGTGCACTTATAGTTTTGTGTCTTTCTATAACCAATGAACTGCTATTTTAACTAGTGGGGCTTCTTTAACCAGGCTAACTGAGGATAAAACTGAAGCCCTAGCTAATGTTGAGATTACAGTTGCAAGCTGCAATGGACTGTGTATCCTTCTTAAAGCTAACCAGCTGGCTTCTATAATAGTTAACATATACTAAATATTCATCAATACCAAGAAAAAACGTGACAAATGGTGTGTTGCCTTTATTTATCAACCCTGACTTGCTAGCTAGAACTACCTCTACCTTCAAGGCTCTAAAGGGCCTTTTCTTTTGGGCTCCACTGTTGGGTTTAAAACACTGTGTAAAAATGTCAGAATACACACATCTCAAGGCTGTGGTTTTGGATCAATTCTCCACAACAAAGCAAGGAAGCTGAAGCTGGACATCCACACTCCTGACTAGGACTGCTAAGAAACCACAATTAGCGGTGAATGTTATCCCGATCCAGTCATCCCTGCTAAGTGGAACAGCACACTTTATAATTGGATGAAAGAAATCTTGGACTGAATCTCCCTTTTTTTGTCCCCAAACAAGGAGAAGCAGGCTAAAGTTTGGCCCCCTCTGGCTAAAGTGTGGTGGCTAGTCGGCTACTAGCTGTGTAGTGGTGGCAGGGTACACAGACTGGCCATTGTGTGAGTATAGAGATGGGATTTGCATGCGTGTTAGACAGGATTACTCACGGCGGAGTCTGCTGCTGGGAACCTGAACCCCTGCAGGCTGCTATCACTCAATGTCTTAGCGCCTGCTCTTGAAAGGAAACCTCCACCGAGTTCCCTAAAGGTTCAGCTGAATTTTAGCCTGCCGTGCAGAGCTGGGCCTAAAGTGCACCTCATTCGGCCTGAGAGCAGAGCTTCAAATCCAGATTCAACGCCTGCAGTTTGGCCTTTTTTCAACGGCTCTGAAACTAAAGACATGTGGCTCTGGAAATACCCGAGACCAATAAAATAAATGTCGTACATTATGTTTTTTTCATGTTATATTGAAACACAACTCTATCCTTTTCTTTGCATGCCAGCCATTCTTTACATTTCATGGCAAATAAACAGTTTTGGAGTAAAATCTCAAAAAAGGAACATACATAAAAGTTCCATGTTTTCCTGCTCTCCATTTCAGAGGCTTTTGTTATGACATCGGTGACATGTGAAAAAAATGACTGGTCATTTTTCTCCCCTAACAGATGTAAACCAGGCTCAGCGAGGCCTGCGAGAGTTCCGAGAGCTTGGGTGGTACATTTTTCTGTTGTTTTTCTTGTCCTGAATGAACTTCTTTGAGACCTCCATACCATCCCATCACCTCCCCCCTTCCCTTTCAGGGCTGCTTGGAATGCCGTGTCTGTATCTTTTGAGTTCTGCCTGGATGGGGTTAATCCACTAATCTCCTGAAAGCCATATCCATATCAAACCCTGTTTTAATCCCCGCGCCACGGATTCACACTGAGGGACAGGAGCCTTCAAACCACCACCAAACTATAAACCTGTGATGCCAAAAACGTCCGTGGCTCATATGCAAGCAGAAATCAGCATCAGCACAACATCCATTCAGCAGGAACTGATGCGAGAAAGCAAGCCTTCAAACTTACACACTGGCTGCTTGTGCTCACACCTCAGCCAGCATGACACTTAGACCTGCTGTATTAAATATGAATGGCTTTTTAATAATATATTGACGCGCCGTTGAGAAATGTTTCAAGCTGTGGCAGAGTCGGCATGGGGCGATTGTGATTAAGCGCAGTGTCAGCTTAGCCATTCGCTAAATATAACACACGGTGATGCCTAATTTGAGCCCACTGTTTAAGTCACTGTCACTGTGTCTCAGCACCTGTCGAGCTGTCTGCATATATAAGCGGGATTTTCACTCATCAGTTGTCAGTGTTTTTTTTTAAAGATATCTTCAATCTGAAATCTACATTTGGCCATATCCTTAAACAATAAGTCAATCCCAGCAATGCATTGCGTCCTGAAAAGTTTCACACAAAGACAGCTAAGTAATTATTTCTAATTATTATTTCTAATGCTAACTGTTATTTTTAACTGTCAGATTTAGGATTGTAGACAGTAATTTACCGTTTTAGTAAATTGAGACTATTGGCAAATTAGCATAAAAGCTCTGTTGCCTCAGGCTGTTTAAAACACCCAGCTAACTCGCTACTAAATTAGCAGGCTAACGCTAGGTGTTGGATATTAGCTATTAGTACAACACCACTGCTTTTTATTTTATATTTTTCTCTGTTTATCTTTTCTCTGTTTTTTTATCCACTCCCAGTTTTTCAGATATTGATGCCAATGCAGCCCCAGATTTTCCCGCTTGATCAGGAATGGTCTGCTTTACAGCTTTTTGGTGGGTTCTGTTTTTTGATAAGCCAATTATTTTCATATATAAATAAATGGCCACTTCAATAAGCATAATAAAAATACACTAGCAACACACACATGTGGGATACAATAACAACCAACTACCAGCAGTCAAGCCATCACCAGAGATTACAGAGTCAGTAACATCCTTAAAACCACCCAGGACATCGTTAAAACAAGCCAGCACCACTTTCGAGTCCAACAGAGACACCACAGAAACCATGGAATGGCTTAAGCACTGCATTTCCTTCAGGAAACCAGTAATTGTTTTTTTCTGTGGAAAAACTCTTTCCTGTTTATCTTGTGTGATTTGGAGGACCTGGTGGTTCGGAGCAGGACTAAATGATCTAGTGTGGCCAGAGCCGTCCAGACACCTTTAGAGGGGCAGGTGCCCAAATGAAGGCAGGGGGTTGACGGTGTGGGGGGATGGTGATTGAGGCATTTTTTTTCGACCCGTGAAGAGGGTCTTCAAGAAATGTAACAAGACAAAACCAAACAAGAGCACCCTGGCCAAAGGGGCAGGTGCTTGAGCCCCTAAACATGCCCCCCACGACCACCCCCCCCACCCCCATAGTGATCAACAGACAAACTGTTGCGCAATGCTATGTACCGTATAAGCAGCCAAGTAGCTTCCCTATAAGTACAGTCAACCCCCACAAAGAAACAAACTAATAATTGATTAAATTAATAATTCATTCACAGAAACCCCTGAAAATTCTCAGAAACCACAAATATCCTCTGCGTGTTTTTTTGTTGTTGCTTTTTTCATGTCAATATATAAATTTAAATGCATTATAGAGCTAAATTATTAAGAAAAATGATTTACTAATTTTGTAACATAATTCTTAGCGGAATTTAGCTAAATTTTCACATAAAATACAATTTTATGATTGGTTTCGTACTATTGACACACAATGTGAGCATGTACTGGGTGCTGCCCAGAGCTGCAGTCCAGAATTCAGCATCAGAACAGTTTCAGTGTGGAGCGTCTCTGTTTCTTGGAGTGTTTTTGTGTTTTTCGTTTTGTTCTTTTTAAAGCCCTGTATTTTTAATTCTGGTAAATAAATGAACTTATTAGTGTATTTACCTGTTTATACCAAAGAAAATGCACTGCATGAATTCCAGTCCAGTCTATACAGGAGTAACATCACTGTTTACATTCTAGCACTGCAGGAGTTCAGTGTAAAATGTACAGTACAGATACAGGTTTACCTTTACATTTTTTAAGGGTAATGCATTAAGCATTAAGAGTTTACACATCACAAAGTCGCATCTTTTCACAATTCGCAGTTGCTCTTGAAACATAAACCCTGCAAATGTCTGGGTGTCAACTGCATACGGTTGAGGCAGTGTAACAGTGATGTGATTGAACTGCAGGGAATAGTGGTTGTGAAACGTACCTCAGCCTTCTCTTTCCTCAGTCTCCTCCTCCCCTGCCTTTGTAGGTTTCCTTTATCATAGATACACATATCAACAGGCCCAGATCAAGCAGAATCAAGCCATTTATAATTTACGAGTCCTGTGGATCTGAGAGTTTGGGGTGCTGCGTGGGGTGCTTCCAGGCAACGTGAGGACATCCGTGCTCAGTGGACGTCCACTCTTGCGGCCTCAGTTCAAAGGCAACAGCCACACCAGCCTACCTGACCGTACTATCATAGTGACTCGTCTTGTGTCATAAGCTAAGGGCTTGGTGGCATGGATGCCTAGTTCCACAATATGGCAGAGCACATTATCAGGACTAATAGATTACCTGTCAAGTGCAATGAAGACAAATGGATGCAGCTGCATCCTTTCAAGGTTGATTTTGTGCTGTTTTAAGCCAGTACTCGGCGCCGGTTAGGAACTGAGTGGAGTATTTTTCCTCATAGGCGAGCACCAGGTAATGCGGTTTGGGCTCTCGGGAGAGACAGGCCTCGATTTTCCACACTCGAATGCCGAATCTGTGAGAAACAGAGAGGAGGGGAGAGGCTCTGCCCTTCACGTTGATGCGGTAATTAGTGATCGATCTCTTGTTGACCTCATATGATTCGCTTATCAATGTGTAATAACTTCCATGTGAACCTCTAATGCAATCAAGAGAGCCACGCAGCGAGAAGAAACCCATCTGCGCTGAGACACGAGCAATGCTAAGCCCAAAACACACCAGCAATAATGGTGCAAACAGGAGGATTTTCATCAAAAGTTAAGACGAGTTTTTCAGGCTTGCTCCTCGTAGACTGTGCAACTGCCAATCATTCCATAACTCATTTACGTCCCAGGATCTCCATTTTATTCTTCGTTGACTGTTACCTTCCAGCTTGATATGATCAGTCAAAACTTTGTAGAAGGTCAGCGCCCGACATCTTTCCAACACACTGCTTTGTCGTGGTGTTTTGGACCCAAACGTGCACAGTGGTACTTTACTATTCGATTTTAGTTAATCAGTTGACTCTGTAGGCCTCAGGACCAGCTAACATGCAAACCATGCAATGCTTTGAGCTCCAGGCCATTTGAGAACCCCCTGTTGTCCACCAGAAGTGAACTGAACAGATGTTCGCAGCCACGGCCAGACATGGGGACTCGAGTCAGCGACTTGGACTCGACCTTACCTGACTTGACTCAACCCCGACTTGAGATTTACAACATCAGCCTGCAATGAAAACTGATGGAAAGAACAAAACCCCTAATGTGGTTAATGCAGTTTTTAAAGGAAAGTGGAAAAACAGCATTAAACATATGGCTAGCATGTAGCATGCTAGCTAACGTAGTGAGCGAATTGAACTATTTAGGCTCAAATTTTAGTGGATTACAGATCAGATTCCTTTAAAAGCACTGAAACTTTAGCTAAATTACCGATTCTTTCTGCAGTACAAACTGCAGGCTAACCAGCTGTTTCCAGGTGTTTTGCCTCTTTCTTGAAAGCCCTGTCTGCGTTGCGTGTAGTGCTTCAGTCCTGTCAGACTGAGGGTTCCTCCAGTGAAAGGCTGCTTATCTGAAGTCGTGTCGAACCTGACAGGTTTGTAGAGGGGTTTATTTTTGTACAAGGCAATGCCAGCAGCTAAAATTCTGTATCCTTGGCGGCACCAATTACTCACTAACCAACACCGGACACTGACCAAAGCTATGATAGCAGTTTTCCTGATGACCCTGCACCTTTAAAGTTGACGGACCATCTCAAGAAATAGTGGCCAGTTTTGGTGTGCCTTAAGATCTTAAGGTATTCATTCTGTCTGGGCTAACCTGCAGTCGACTGAATGGGTGTTTCACTGTTGATGTGTTTATGACCTCGCAACCCTTTCGGGTTCAAAACGGCTTTGTTTACTAATCGCAAGCCTCTTATGGCACCCTCCCACTGTATGGACTGTATTAATACGTTTGACAAAGGCTCAAAAAGTATTAATACAGGATAATATACATTAGATTTAGACCCCAAATATCATCCATTAGGGCTTGAAAAAGGACAAAACCACACATGTATTATATCATGGTGGCCATTTCCTCTTTCACGTTATAAAGAAGGCCACAGTACATGTGCACTGACCACGTACATGGCCAGGATATGCCAAGCTTATCTCCGTGTTGCATCTGTGCCCACTTTCCAGCCCTCAGATCGGCCCAATTCCCGCCTCTGGCTGCCTCACACCGTTGCGTTTTCTTTTTTTCTTTTTTTTAAGTTCAATATAGTTGCCTGACACATTTAATACCAAGCTGCTTATGACGTCTGACACACATTTGTCACATAGGATCTGAGCAGCGTTTGCGCTTTGCGATGCTGCCCGTGGCCATGACCTGCTGATTCTAAATGACATTTCGCAGCCGAAGTGAGTAAAGCGCCCGCCATTATTCTAGCACAAAATCTTCTGTTCTAAAAGAAGGGAGTTTTTGAAACCCACTTTTATGAAAGCCCCCCCCGATTCTTCAAAGCTGTAAAACACCCCTGATTCAGAAAACTGGCCTTGTTTTCTTACGAGGGGGGGGTGGGGGGGGATGTGGAGGTGATGGAGGGGCCTCCTCGAGACTGGGAGGCCGTTCCCACACCCAGTACGAGCGTAAATATTGTCTAATGTGCAATCAGGAGCAGAGGGGCTTACCATTAGTGCGCCGTCACTCAACATCGCAGTAACGTCTGGCAGGATTACGAAGTTGTCGCGATAAATAACGTCACAGAGAGCCTTTTAAAACCCGGGGGGATTTATGCGTGCGGCAGGGTGGTCCGCAGATGTGAACATGCGCTGGAGATTGGGATTATAATCCCTCGTGCCTCAGAGACAGAGTGAGGGATCGAGAGATAATCCCGATTAAGGTGTGAGGGGTTAAATGCTAATTCTCTTGGTTTGCAGTCCTATGAAGACGACCATAATTCACTGTAATATCTACAGAGCCCACGCCGACACATGGATGGAAATGCTGAAATCAGTGTTTAACATGTAAAAGCAAAGACTTTTAATCTGTGTGTAAACGCGATTCCCCGGGCGGGAGAGGAATTCCGGTTATTAGAGGTAAATAATGTCCCGTGTTGAGATTAAAATCATGGCGTACTTTTGTTTATGTTTTAGAGAATCTAATTTCCTGTTCTTTCTTTCTTTTCTTTTCTTTATTCTCACACAAACTCCCAGGTTTCACACTGTGATCACAATGTGGACAAACAGCGCCTTCATGTGGGGAATCACTGCAGCACAAGCTGAAATATGTTCTTCACTGAATTCTCCCAAAAACACAGAGTTCACAATATTCTACATTTACAGCAGAAAACACTCGGTGAGGCAGAAAGTGAATGACAGGGATGAACTGCAGTTTGCACTTTATGTGTGTGTGTGTGTGCGTGTGTCTGTCTGTGTGAGTATGTGCATGTGTATGAGTATGTGTGTGTGTGTGTATGAGTGTATGTGGGAGTTTGTGTGTATATAGGTGTGTGTGTGTGTGTGTGTGTGTGTATGAGTGTATGTGAGAATTTGTGTGTATATAGGTGTGTGTGTGTGTGTGTGTGTGTGTGTGTTTGTGTGTGTATAGGTGTGTATGTGTATGTCTGTGTGAGTGTGTCTGTGTGAGTGTGTGCATGTGTATGGGTGTATGTGGGAGTTTGTGTGTATATAAGCATGTGTGTGTGTGTGTGTGTGTGTGTGAGTGTGTGTATGGGTGGTTTTGAATGTGTGTGTGTGTGTGTGTGTGTGTGTATGCGTATGTGTGTGTAT